>JAUMHP010053262.1:0-21155 GCA_032361065.1 Enteromius trimaculatus | reverse complement strand
TTGAAAAGTTAGGTATATTTATAAAATATTTTATGAAAATTAATAAAAAAATTTATATTTTATCATTAAGAATTTCTTCTTTTAGTTTAATTGTTTACATGTTATACTGCTTCATTAATTTGTTTTCATTTCAATTTAATTAAAACCATGGAACAAATTTCTAGTTTCTGCGAACAAATTAATAAAAAGTATCTACAATTTACCTAAAATAAATAATAAATTGTGAGAATTAATAAATCACAGTAAAAAAATTCTTCACAATTTCTGATTTTTTGAACTATTTTGTTACAAAAAATAAATGTTTTTTTTTTTTACTTTCTATTCAAAGTTTCTGTTACAATAAATGTTTCTTGAGCACTAAATTAGCTATTTCTGAAGAATCAGGTGACACTGTGATTAGAGCTTTACCATATTTTTTAATTACATTTTTTATTAATTACATACTAACAGAAAATAGTTATTTTAAAATGGAACCAATTGGAATTAGAATTACTGTTTTTATTCTATTTTTCAAAATAATATCAATATAATATAGTCCTTTAATCAGCCATTTAATGAACTGCTTACTGGAATCGTTCTGAATTGAAATATTTGTATATTCCTAATTAACTATTTGGCAAAAGGAGCATTAGAATAGCTTAAAGCAAAGCTCCATTAAAAAGCATGGGACGTTAGAAACCCCCTTTTCGTCCTCTCTGTGCTGCGGGGGAGGGGCTGGCTCTATTTTAGGGTCTCGCTGAGTGCATGGTTCTACTGTTTCTGAAAGTGGGCTTAATAGTCCCAGATGGTAATACAGTGGCCTGCATTTGAAACAATGACACATTCAGGTTGGATTGTTTTTCGGAATCGAAAATACTGCGCTCATTGACAAACTGCAGAGGGAACCGAAACTAAACATCTTATCGAAAATACACAATGTTTTAAGAACAGTCTGGGTCAGAGATTTTATCAGGAAGAAACTGGACCATGCTTTTAAGGGTAATCGGATAGATCCTAATACAAAACCTTGCTAATTTAGAGCTAGACTAGTGTGCAGATAAAAAAATAAAAAAAATAGCTTAAAATAGCCGTTTGACATACTCTTTTGCTCACCAGATCCAGTGGATTCTTCCTTGGTGGTGACCTCTACTCTGGGACCGAAAGTGCCGTATCCCGCAGCGGTGAATGCTCGGATCTGAAAGACGTATGCTGTGCTTGGCTTCAGATTATTGACTGTGGCTGAAGTAGACTTTGACTTCACGGTGGAGTAAATGCGATCCTTCTGGTCCTTCAGGTTCAAAAGAAGAAAACAAAATAACAATCTTGTCACAGGGTATCAAAAGCACAAATTGTACAAATTCTTTACAGAGAGGGGTGGTTACGCTGAAGTGTTTGGCAGCGAATACTGGAGCATTTGGCCTTTTTCACACGCAAAGAGTTCAAGCAGAGGCAGTATCACAGTATTTCATCCGTAACCTAGGTAACCAGAAGCAAGCTGTTTGCGAGGAGCTGGTGCTTCATTTACAATTGGAATGTCAAAGAGAGCTTGAGGAAACACAAACACATGCACACCCACACATAGTATACGGCTGATCCCAATTTGCATGCTACCCATCCTATATAGTAGGCCAGATTAAGATTAGTGTGTCACAATGGCATGCAGAAGATGTCTGTTCCATTTTTAGTACAATTTTTGCACCATGCATGTTTTTGGTGAATATTGCCCACACCCACTTGTACAACAACAACAACTAAATGAAGTAGTTTGTACTGGTTTACTACAACAGCGGTTTTTTATGCTTTAAACAGATTAATTTATATTATCTTATATATTAACTTAATTAAGTCTTGAAATTTATTTGGAGATAATGAATTGAGTTATATGCTAACACTTAAAGCAAACATACTATCCATATTTGTTTGTATACAATACAATACAAGCTTAAAGTAAGAAAAAAACCTAAAACAAAAAAGTAATTTTCATTTTTTTAAATAAATGAATACTTTTATGAAACAAGGAATAATTAAAAATGAACAAAAGTAACAGTAAGGACTCAGAAGATTTATATTTCAAATAAATTGTGTTCTTTTTAACTTTCTATAAAGAAAATACAAATAAATCACAGTTTCTTCAAAAATGTTTTTAACATAAATAAATAAAAAAAACACTTATTGAGCACCAAATCAGTAAATCAGAATGATTTCTGAAGGATCATGTGACACTGAATCCTAGACTACTAACTGCTGAACATTGAGTTTTACTATCATATAAACAAACTGCATTTTTAAATTATTTTAAGTATATAACATTTAATAATACTATTGTTTGTATTGTATTATCATCAAATAAATGCAGCCTTGGTGAGATAGAGAAAACAAATAATAACTTGGGCCTTGCATGTTGTACATGCAACTGATTCAAACATGCACCCGGCCCGTGAGAACACATGTGCACCAATGCTGCACCACAGCATTTTCCCACTGATCTGTGAATTATCTCTCATAGACTTCAAGAGAAGAAAGAAAAAACCCTCTTAAATGGAATGCCACAGGCAGTTAGGAGTGAAGTCAAGCTTGCTTCTAATTTTTAAACAGGACGGACTACAGCTAGAGAGCGCTGCTCGGGAGACTGCTTCTGCTTTCCCATTGCCTAAGAGACCGGAACCCAACAGGCCGAGCGAACGCGCTGGACCTTTCTGCTCATGCCTGACTAGCTGACATATGAGTTGGAAGATAGACACTACGAAGCTGTGCTTTATAATGGATGGAGGGGGTGGAGCGAGAAAGTGAGCCGAGGTGAAAGAAATTAAGTGTGTATGTGTTAGTGTTTTTTGGGGAGTACAGTTCTGATTAATGTTTTAGTGGCAGCGTGTTCGTGCCTGCAAGGGATTGTTTTTGGGTTGTTTTTCATTGAACAGATGCTCAGCTACAATACCAGATGTACGTGTGCTGCTCTGGTATGTGTGTGTGTGTGTCACTGAAGTGGTCTTAGACATGTACGAGTGTGTGGCTGTGGTAAACTGAGACGGTCCTGTGTATGTTTGTGTGGGATTGGTGAAGGACCTCAGTCTAATTAAAATCTTATGAGTGTCTCATTCATTATAGCAATTAGAGGGGAAGGATCCACTCAGACCGGAGCATTTGACTGCGAGCTCCATGCACAGAGAATGCAAATCAGGAAAAAGACAAAAATAAATGAAAAAATAAATACAGAACGGGTTGCATGGGAATTGGGATGCTGACAGACAGGTAGGCGCGCGGCCGTTGTCTCTCGCTGTCTTTCATTTTGTGAAACACACAGACATATATTCATTAATAGCTTATGCTGTGGAGCAGGTGGTGTGTACTCACTTTCTCATAGTACTTGATCTCGTATTCTGTGATAACGCCATTGGGCTGCTCTGGTTCCTGCCAGGAGAGCTGAACACTGTGCTGCTGCACTCGCTCCTTTATCACCTCGCTCACTTGAGATGGGGCTGAGAGGAAGAAAACAGGAAAGATACAGATTTTTAGTAATTCAGCTATATATGTCTAATGTATATGTAAAATGCCTTTATTTCATACTAAGTATAGTTCAAATCAATTAAAACATTTACAGACATATTGCTTGATGCACATGCACATTGCTTAATAATAAGCCTTAATTTGTTTTAATGTCACTATTTATGAAGACTTTGAATAATATCAGTCTTTTAATTCTGATATTAATTTTAATTCAAGAATATTTAAATTGTACCAAAAGTATACTTGCACAATTCCACTTTAGCACAATTTAATATAGCACAGTATATCTTTAGATGGGTTTCAACACTACTTTCAAACATTTAAAGTACAAAATTAGTTGTTTCAGTTATATATACAGTTATTATATACAGTATATAACAGTTTAATATAGCAAACGTACAATAAGCACATGCATATTTAAATATTTTTAGCATACTTAATGTGAAATTAAGCATTTCAAATACATTTGAGTACATTTAGTATACTTTACACTAGTGATATTGTGCAGTTTATTTATTTTACTGATCTCTGCAAAGCTTAGAGAAACAGTTCTCCTTAATATGAAAAGTTTGTCATCATTTGCTCACCCTCATGTTATTGCAAACCTGTATGAGTTTGAACTCAAAAGAAGGTAATTAAAGGAATTTCGAAGAACAAACAGTTGTTGACTTACATAATGTGGGCCATCAACAGTTTGATTACCAGCATTCTTCAAAATGTCTTCTTTTGTGTTCAAACATAAGAAACTCAAACAGGTTTGGAATGACATGCGGGTGAGTAAAATTGGACATCTCTTTAATATTTTATATTTGCATTGATTTACATTCAGTACTTACAATATAAAACTACATATATGTGAACTTGCAAGTAATTATCTATATTTAAAACACTTGTCAACAAAAACACAACAGGGGACAATATCACTTATAGTATTAGAAGGTGTTTGGATAAATGAACCTAAAGCAAATGAACCTCACACTGAGCGAACAGCACCTTAATATATTCATATACGCATAAAAAACCTATTCCCTTGCTTTAATGCAAATTCAGTACCTAGCTGGCACACATGCACACAGACAGAATCTTGTGTCACTACTGCTCCTGCTGATGAATATTCACTTGGTGGCTGCTAAATGTTTACACCTCATAATGGAAATTTCAATTACTGAGCAAACAGCAGAAGACAGCCTTATCCCAGTCAGAATAAAACTGCAACGTCTGGCTTATGAATGTCAATTAAGTAAAATTAATTCTGCCGGCACATGCGGAAGTGCATTTTAGAGAAACGTACCCTAACCCCACCGCAGTCTCATTTATTCCCTCCCTTTAGCGCCACTTCCTGATCCACGTGTGCCTCCTATAGAGTTTCTTCTCCAGTGTGCCATAATTGTCTTTAAATTGCAAAGTTATTGCACACTTTGTATGTCGACTCGGTATACTATTTCCAAATGCTGTGTGAATTTAAAACAAGAAGCTTGTGGGTAACCCAAATTAAATTCCTTGTTTTTAATAACTTCAGAAATAAGATCCGTTCAAAGGTAACCTTCGGATAAGGACGTTCTGGAAGAAGTGCATGGAAATGTAGCGTTCATGCATACGCCATTAATGAGTGTCCATTCTCAACGGACGTCTGTTAAAGTAAGAAAAGACTTTCCTCAAGTAGAAGTGAAGGGAAAAAAAAGAGAGAATTCGGCTTCGGGAGGAATTTGACTCAGGAGAGAGTGAGAGAGGCAAAGTTTCAAGGTCACAACCTCGTTTGACCCAGGGTTTTGTTTAGCGCTGACCTGGTGGTAATGAGCGTTTCAGGATTAAAACCTCGTTACAGGACCACGGATGGGAGCGCAGATCCAAAACCGCAACGGTCAGATTGTGTTTTGACATATCTAGTGTAATCCAACTAAAACAATCTAATTTCCCATCTTGGATCTGAAGGTCGGCCAGACCGACTCAGACATGAACGCACACCACACTGTGCCGGCCTACATGCTCATTTGTAACGGCAGCCAAAACCCTCCCTCCTCTTACGAGGCTGTTCAATCCAAACCACAGCAATCGTACTGATGCATTTAGGGATGTTACATACTCAGTGTTTTAAACTCCCTTGGTTGGAAACTGTGCTGATGAAGAGGCTGGCTTTTTTGATTTCCTACTTTCAGCTGTAGTCAAAGCAGTCCGGGCGTCTCAGAATCTGTGTTTGTTTTTCCTCTCTGTCCACATTCATTGTATGCAGAGAGTGTCAATTACCCATGAGGAGTGGGGTGATGCAGGCAGGACATAGCAATTTAAAGAGCACACTTGTACGGCACAGAACCAGCTGTATTGGAGTAATTGGATCTTTTGGCCCTTTCAAACTGACTGCTTCTTCTGTGGTAGAGGGTATGAGGTGCTTGACTATCTCCCGAGTAATAGCCTCGCTCCTTTTAACCTGATCTGGGAAATAAAAGTTGCGTCTGGAGTTACTTTTCCCACATGAAGTGTTTTCTTGTTATTCTTCTTGTATATCTATTCCCATATCCAGCGCACACTTCTGAATCTAGTTACACTATACAAACACCCGTACCGCTGCTTTTGGGGTCTCCGAGGCACACTGACAAGTCAATCTGTTAGTCACTTGTGTTTACTTGTAAAAGCACTAAACTTTGGCCCTGAGGTACAAGACGTTTGTTAGTTTTGACAAGCCACTTGTTAACCATAAAGTCAAATAAAAGTTGTTGGGAAACAAGAACTTTCAACACATGCCTCTCATGAAAGCTAAAACATTTTATTTTTTTAATTTGGCCTATTTTAAGGCAAAGTCCTTATCATAAACGGCAGTCTCGCGACCCAGCAATGCGGGACCGGTTGCCGTCCCCTCTCTCCGCTGAGAACCAGCCGAGTAATTGAGAATCGAGCGTAGTGACAGCCCTCATATCGACTTGAATCTGCGAGCTGGAAGAGAGACCCTGAGTTCAGTGTTAATATGGAGGAAATGTGTCCCTCACTCCCTTTCCGTGGCACCTTCCCCAGGGTATGTTTAACCACTGCCCTATAACAACCATTAATGACATGCTTACCTCAGAGCGAGTCAACCCACTCCCACTTTTATCGCACGAAAGGGGCCTAGTGCAGCAGAAAATCGTATAATTGTTCCGTCTGTCCTGAAGCGGCTGTGTGTGTTGGGGGGGGGCATTTTGTGTGCAGTGGTTGGGTGACATAAAAGTAGATATTAGTGACCTTCTCGAGCCTCCTAATGCATAAGTTAATTCAAGCAGAAGCAAGCGTCTATCATGTTCTGCATTAGAATACATTAGGGATACATTATGCATGGATGTTTTTATATACTCTCAGTTCCTTTCTCTCTTTGCCTCTGCTGGCTGGCTGTGGTGCTTCTAGAGTATCTGAAAGCATTAGAATGGCATTATATAACAGAAATCATTTTCTTCCTCTGCTTTGCTTGCGCAGTATTAACTTTGAAGTATTTTAATTATCCAGCCACTTAAGTCAAGGCTGACACTCTCACGTCCCCGGTTTCTTTTCATCCACCTCAAAACTATCGAATAACTTTGAGCGCTTATCAAGAGATGCCGACTGAAACGGCGCCACAAACACGTTCTTAAGTGCTGCATTGCAGTTCCTGTTCTTTAAAAGAAGCCTGAGATGGAAGAAAAGAGGTTTCTCTTTAGCCAAGGGCGTAGGAATGATCTGAGAAGCACATTATAAACCTTATCAGCCTGGCTCATGAATATTAATGAGGCAATGTAACGTTCGCCCAGTGCTTCTAACTGGTTTGCTGTAAAGCAGGTGGGAGTTGAGTTTGTCTGATCGATTGCTGGTACTGTTGTTTGGCAGAGGTATCTGCTAGGCCATAAGCTGGCTCAATAATCAGTGTGCAAAATTATAGTCACAATGTCAAGTGCAGGCACAATTGAACTAATAATAAATAAATAAATACTTATACTAAAAGTCTGTATTGATCTTTTCTTAATATCCTAATGATTTTTGGCATAAAAGAAAAATAGTCGATAATTTTAACCCATACAATTTATTGTTAGCTATTGTTACAAATGAAGAGTTCATTTGCAAAAACAGATAAATATGTTTTTAACTATTTTTAAAACATTAAGTGTTTTTTTTTATTTTTTATCTCAATTAATCTCAGTTGGGTTATTCTGATTAAGTAAAAATGACTAACGAAAATACAACTCAATAGAACATGATAACAATAAAACATATATGATTTTTCTTTTTTTTTTTTTTTTTTTGTCCAGGCTCACATATTATGATAAACAAATAACTTTTTTTTTTTTCATATTATGTGGCAGCTAAATTTTTTTTCAGTAAAAACAAAGAACATAAACAAAATTAATAGTGCATAAAAAATGAAACAATGATGAATTTTAAACTTTCTAAAGGTGTTTATCCCTGTTCACACCAATGACGATAACTATAAAGATAACAATATTAATGTCCACGCCAGTTTATTATAAGCACAAAATGCATCTGCCGCTTTAAATTCTCCAGCTCGTTAAAGCAAGATAGATTCTGATTGCCTGTCAATATGTGTATTGTTCATTAGCTGAAAAAAAAAAAAAATCTGAAAGTGATTCCAACGATATGCTTCTCTGTGCCTTCGTCGTTATAGTTGTGGTGTGAAGTCTGATATTTTTTAATATTAAGTATGATTTTTAGAACTATATCTTTATTGCTATCTTTATAGTTATTGTGCTTGGTGTGAACGGGTCTTTACAATAGTGCATGTGGCTTTAAATATGGGGTAGGTTGACGCATGACTAAAGAAATGCTGCAGACATGTTGAGTTGGGGGTTAGACGGGTGAGTGGGAAGTCCTCTCTACCGATTCCTGTCGTTAGTTGGATATTTTTTATATTTACGGTCATCTCTCGGCTGGAGCGCTAGGGTTTAATAGGGCTGGGCCTCCCGCAGACGGCTTTTCCAGAGCCCTATGAAAACACTGAGATCGGCGACAGAGCCCTCATCGGACAGACACTAACGAGGGCTGACGTAATCAACATATCTCAGCTTGACATTTTGACTCTGAGCCGGAAAAGAAAAAAGGCAAACGAAAGAGACGGATATGTATAAAAAAACCTCAAGGAGAAGCTGAACCGGTGTGTGAGAGTGTGTAAATGAATATGCGAACGGAGACAGAAAGTGTGGGTGTTAGATCTGCCCCATTATTGCCCCTGGCTACCACAAAGTGTGTGTGTGTGCGTGAAGGAGAATGTCCTGCTGTTCCTCCTGTCTGCCACACACACAACCCAAAAATGATGACGGCAGTAATAATAATAATAATAAAAATAAATAAAGCTGAGAAAATGTTGGGCTTAATAACTTTTGAGCTTTTTCTTTTTTTAAAGTAACAGAATTTGATCCATAATTTTTACTGTTGCATACTTTTAAATTAATAAATAAATAAAAAACTGAGACAAAAAGTTCAATGAATCAAATAAAAATGTAAAAATTAAATAAATAAATAAATAAATAAAGTCTAATAAATAAATGCATAAATAAATATTATATTCATATTATATTATGTTACATTATATTATCATTATGTTAAGTCCAAATGTAAAATCTAGGTCTGAAAACCAGTGATGCACATCATCATTTGCTCAAGGCTGTGTGTGCTGGGACCGGCCTGTTGATAGCACATATACAGTAGCTGAGTGCAAGCATTAGAAAGAGAAAGAGAGGGCAAAACTGAGAGAAATAAAGAGACAGAAACCAGAAAGGGAAAGAAAGAGGAGAATTCACTCCGTCAGTAGAGGCTCAGTGATTCAGAAAATAAAGTAGGTAGAAGATGATGGCTCGCCGTTTTGATGAATGTTGAGGGAACCGGCAGAATTGCCTTGACAAGGTTTTCTCTTTTGCTGTGTTGTGCTGTCTCTCCCTTTCTCGCTCGCTGTCTGTCCCTCGACCCCCAGCCCCGGCGTCCTCGTGCTGCACACTACCAAACAGAAATGTGCTTTCCCAACCACCGTTACCAAGAGCTTTGTCACTTTCAGTTAGAGCGGGGCCAGGGGGACGCTCCGATTTGGCGCTCCACACAGGAACCGCTCAAGCTGCTAAGTAACGCTTTCATTTCTCTCAGGGATGAAAGCCTGAGCTTTTCGGCAAACCGTGAGATGCTTTAGAAGTGAAAAGGCCACTGAAACTCACACTTACAGCTGAATCTGAAAGAATAAAGTACAGTTATGGGTCTAAGTCACATCTAGTTTGCTTGGTGTTTTCTTTAAACGTTGTAAATGTAAGCAACTGAAACATTTTTGTCTCACAACCTGTAATATTTTGCTGGAATATTTGAAAAGCTAAAAGCTTTTTCCTACTTTTCCCTCCTCACTTTCAGTTTTTCTCAAATACTAATGGCAAGAATTCCTTATGAGAGTCCCTTATGACACATCCCCTGCTTTAGAGGGGTGTTTTTGCTATTAGAATAGAATATCTCAGAATTTTGGGCTCTCCCGTAGGGCTGTAGAGAGAAGTGGAATCCAGTTTAAAAGCTGCTCCTGTACCCAGGCAGAAAGGCTGATCATTCTGGAGTCTGACTTTGGCAGAGCCGACTGATAAAGAAGACTAATTAAAAACACTTATAGATGAGGACAAGCATTCAAACATTCAAATCACATCATCACAATGTCAAAAATAAAGTCTGTCCAGAACAAAAAACGAATTATCATACACAAAAAACCCTGAAAACCTGTTTCTTTCTCAGTGAGTGTGCAAGATAAATGAATAAATAAAAGTTAATAAAACTCAAAATAAATTGAAATGTATATAATAAATTGACAAAATAAAAACAGAAAAAAATAAACAAAAAAAATATATAGCAGAAAAAAAAAATGTTTATCAGGTTCAGGTTTATTTCTGAAGGAGGTCTAAACTGATCCAGCTTCTTTTAACTCATAAAAATAAACGAATTAAAATAACAAAGTAACATTTCTATGTCAAATGTAATGGCAAACCCAAACTAATAAAACCAAACAAAACAAACGTAGAAGACAACTCAGCACACTTGAACTCAGAAATAAAAACAAAATAAAACCAGTTTTTTTTCGGGTTTATTCTATCAGTACTGTGGTCACATGTCCCACCAGCCACGGGTTCATAAAAACAGCTCAGCTGTCCTGTGCTGTGAGCCTGGCGTAAGTTTGGAATGGCATTCAGTCGTGTAGCAGATGCTGAAATGCTGGTAAAGACCCTCTCCAGACTTCCTCACATAAATTAGAGTCCGGCAGTGACAGGCTATTATCAGCCATCACTGCTCTCAAGCACCTTCTGACCCCACACACAGAGTCACCTGACCTGCATCAGAACCTTTCATTTACTGACATATAATCACACACTATTACTAACCCAAGATTGCCACTCTCCATACACTGTGAGGTCCACATGTCAGACTTTACATAATCAGCATAGCAATTTTAGTCAAGAGTTGAATATTTAAAAAATTAACATGAATTTTAAAATGTCCTAGTATATAGTTATAGTTCAGTTTGACACTGTAATGGCAGCAGCACACATATCTGTCCTGATGATTATAAGTACAAAGAATCACATGATCAAACCTAGTAACCCTAAGTAAAAATATCACAAAACTTTCTTCAAAATTGAATTTACACCTCGAAACTCTTTTGGGCCTCACTATATATAAAATAGTATTTGTACTGCATTTATAAGTTTCTCACTTGTTTTTTGGTCATTGTAGTGTATTACCCGTTATTTCATATTTCCTGTAATACAGACACCCAGACATCTGGTCAACAAGACTTACTGTACAGTAATAAGAAAGTGGAAAAGATTTGAAAGATATGAAAACACAACGAGAAACTATTATCAACACAGAGACGTTACAAAACAAGCACCGGCAGAGTTATGTTCTCATTTCCTAAGATGAGTAATGGTTAAGAGAGAGAATGAGAGACATCCGTGTGCATCCCAGAGTCTCCGCTGTGGGTGAAGAGAGAAGACATAGAAATGGTGTGATTATGGCTTGACTCCCATGTGCTAGAAAAGACAGCACTCTGGATTTTAACAGGCTACCCAGCATCCCCTCCACTCAAGCGTGATGGCCTCAGCCATAAGCACCTCATCATCTCCGCAATACACACATCAGCGCTCCACGTTCAATTCCCAACTCCACCGCATGCTTCCGTAGGAGAAACCCTCAGACCGCTTCTGACATTTCACTCCCCACCTGCTGCCATGAGCCGCCCATGTGACTTACCAGCGAATCACCAATCAAAATCAAAAGCTTGAGGTTGCATAAAACATCTTTGATCTGGATTTTTCCGGAAATAACATGGTTGAAAATATGGAATTGAGTTTGGGAAGCTTTTTTTTTTTTTTGGTTGTTTTTTTTGGACTTTACTGGAAGTGTGCACATGCTCAGACTGTCCTCTGCTTTCAGTGCACACACACACACACACACACACAATGACTATCTAATGGCTGTCTAAATGGGGGCATTGCATGCCTTTTGTTAACTTCTAACTCTAACCAATAATATTTCAGTCTCACTGATATTAGTGTTTTATATATATATATATATATATATCTTTTTTGTTAGGCATTTAACATTTAACTCCATAGTTTTTATTTAATCATTTGTTTTAGTTTATTTAGTTTTAGTTAAATTGAAATAGGTTAGTTTACACTTTTATATATATATTTCTACATCTTTAAAGAAGGTCATGTCAGGTTAAACTCACTAATTTAATCCAAAATATGGTTAAGTAGGTGCACACACACAGACTCTCACACACACTACGGTAATTACAGACTTTTCAGGAAGCAGTGGTGGGGTTAAAGGTTGTGATGTAATCATAAAAATATGCCACAGACCCCTCTCTCACTGGGCGTTTCGTACAACGATCCTGACCGCACGGCCCATAGGAGCGAACAGACGACCCCAGAAGCGACGCAATCCAAATGAGGGATGAACGTCCTGGGACAGAGGCCAATTTCAGCCCACTCTTCCAGTTTATCTGCTGCCAGCCTGACCTTTGGCCATACAAGAATCTACAGGACTACGAGACATTCTCTGTGTGTTAACACGCGCTGTGCTTTTTTATCGTTTGTCTTAATAAATCGGAGGCAGCGCGACGATTCGCATTTGAAGGGCTCACTAAACAGGCAGAAGGACCTCAACCTTCTCATCTCAGCGAAATGTCAAAGTAATGCCTCAGGCCCGTGCAGCACATTCACACTCACACGCCGTGCCGATTGCATATCTGAGCCACGGTGGAACCGAAAAGCTAAGATTACTCACCAAACAAGCTGTGCTTTAAACTGATGGGTTTTTCAGGGTCAGAGGCATATAGCAAAAGCTATTATTTTAGATTTTGCATGCATTCAAGGCCACTTATCTTACTTAGCCATAAGTTCAGTTCCTCTGACTATGTCTTAAAGAAACAGTTCACCCATAAATGAAAATCCTATCATTTATTCAACCTTGCAGGCTTTTATGGTGCTACTTTACATTCGGTCTAATTCTATGCGAACAAGCAACCATAAAATTCTTAAAGGATTCTCCTTTTGTGTTTCACAGAAAAAAGCCAGCTTTGGAATAACAAAAGTGAATGATTTTTGGTGAATTCAGTTTTTTCCTCCACTGAATAAATCATACATTTTGCACCTGAACGATGGCGTTTACAATCTCAAACTAAAACTGCACAAGCACTTTGGAAAATGATGCTATCCTAAATAGCAATTTATTATCCCAAAGCGTCTGTCATCAGCAATACGATTGTATTAATCAGACCTCATATGCTCTTTAATCACAGGTTTGGACGCCGTCCACATGGGTGGAACCAGATCCACCACTTTCTGTATTTTCAACCGGTTACATGCATGGCTCTGATTAAAGCTTGTGTGAGCGCCAAGGGTTAGTCACTCACCGAGAGCTGGCTAAACCAAAAATCACAGCCATTGATCTTTCTTAAAAAAACATGCAGAATGACAGAATGAGTCACATCAGGAAAGTCAACATCACACACACACACACACACACACAAATATGATAAGATTAGACCCGCAGATGCTCTAATTCTGAATTTATTTATTAAAAAAAACAAATAAATAATATTTTTTTAATGTATGTCATTTAAAGATTCATTTTACATTTTTAAAATCCGTTTGGCTCGAAACTCTCCTCTTCACTTCGTCTGATCTTCCGATTCTGATGGATGCTCTTTCTTTTTTGCATGCGTGCTTTCTAAGACGGTGAGTGATGAGGAGAAAGAGAAGAAAGGCGAAGAGAGAGAGAGATAGGCTTGTATGTGATGTTTTATTTGGCCTGAACGCTGCAATCAGAGGCAGAGAGAGGGACACATCTGCAAAAGCCTGGACATGCTCCGCTCCAGCCAAATTGGCATCAAAGCGAGAGAGAGAGGTAGAGAAAATGAGAGAGAGACAGATGAGAGATTGAAGGGTAAGAGAGAACTGCTCTTGTTCAACAAACACTCCAATTGCGCTTGTAGCCAGAGAAAATATGAAATGAAAAACAGAGGAGGCTGCCTGGGCCTAAAAACCAAACAAAGAAAATACTTTTTCCTTCTACAAAGAGGCCAAATTTATTTTCCAACCTACAGTGAGGACCCCGCACTTGCCCCCCTCTCTCTCTTTTTAATGACCTCTTGTTATCCTGCTAGCGATGGAGAGAACATTTGCTTGGGTTGTTGTCACCAGTACTCCACACAGATATACGGTGGCACTCGTTCAGGTTTTGTGTTTAACATATCTGCACACTTACATGCCATATAAGCACTCATTCAGCTGAAAACACCTGGCAACAAACAGATACATACCAAACAATGTGTATGCACACTCTGTGTGTGTGTGTGTGTGTGTGTGCTCAGCTGGATTCATAAAAACCTTGTTAATATTAGTTCTGGTTATTTTCAGTAACACTTTAACTATTTAAACAGAGGGTTACAGCTTCAATAAACTTTGTCGGTTGGTTTTGTTTGTTTCTGTGTGTGTCACAGGAACATATTAAAACATATTAATATATAAATCCCAAACAAGCTTCTATTTTACAATCAATTCCTTTTATTAGGTTTCTAATAATAATCATGATACTGATCAATAATAATACTTTTGTTACAGTTACATATAAGCTATATTAACATGTAATAATTTAAGGAAAAATATTATCTTAATGAATAATAATAATAATAATAGTGTTATTTTTTTATTATTATTGGTATTATCAATATTCTTTTATTTCATTAAATGTTTCTAATAATGATCAGAATTAATAATGCTAATAATAATTAAAAATTGAATCTTATTGTGATTAACAATAATTTGCTGTTGTGTTGTTATATTTTTAATGAAACATGAATTTGATTGTAAAATAGGATCTTGCTATATTAGTAAACAAGTATTTGAATTAAAAAATACAATAATAATTATAACAATTATGCAATAATGATAATAATAATAACTTGTATAATTATTGTTATAATTATTAAAATATCAATGTGAAAATAATTTTTACACATATAGAATTGGTCTCTCTGGATATCAAATGAATATGCGAAAATATCATACAAAAACACACATATCGCACAACTCCTCATATCAAACATAGACGAAAATTAAATAACAAATCCATCTGGATCCACAGGAAAAGGCCATACCCATCATCCCGTAGTTAGCATTCTTCAATCGTACGAGAGCGATCAAAGAGAGGACTGCTGTTATTGGCCGTGTTTTGTGATTGACCGTGTCGCGTCACGCCCCACTTTTAAGTTCGGTGTGAGCAGACATATTGCTTGTGAGCAGAATCCTTGTGACAAAACGGATGACACGACATTACGACTGGCTTGTTTAGAGATGCGTCTGGTTTTGTTCATCTGCGCTGCGGTGAACAGACGTTGATGGAGGTCTTCTTAACTAACATTAAACTAATTCCAGACACGCTCGCACACCAGCACCAGCTGTTCGTCTGCCGCTGCGGCGAACGTTGCGCAAGACTTCTGAGTCATGCGGATGCGGATCGTGTTTGTTTGCATGTATCTGTCACTGCAGGTGAACAGCCCTATCATTTTTATGTCTCATCTGGACTTGACGTCTTCTTTACAGACGCACAGAACCCAGCGTGAAGGAATCCCTTCTGCGTATGAAAAGCAGCCACATCTTTCGTTTCAAGCGTGTTTAGACAAAGCCCTTGTCGGTGCTTACATTTGTATTGCCTCTTGAAATTTATTCCAAGCAGTCTTGCTTCTGTTGGCCTACTATATTACTGTGCGGCGACGGTCCATCGGATTACAAATAATGAGGCCCAAAAAGCCCCACTGCTCTGTTCTGTTAGCGAACAGAAACTTGTGTTGATTGTGATTAATGTCGAGTTGAAATAGAAGCAGAAACAAACAGATTTGTTAATGAGGCTTTCCTATTAGAAAAAATATGACTATGTGAGTTTTTAGTGGTTGGTCAGTAGATCTGTTTTGATCACACCTGTAATGATGATTTGTTATCAATTACCAGGATGTTTACATTAGTCTCAATGAGATGATTCATGGCCCAATTAACTCTGCCTCTGGGAAACAGACGTTGGAGAGAACCGTACTATGCAGCGGGGGCTGAAAGTTCAAGCTGATTTCAGTGCTTTTATTCTTCTCTTTGGTTTTGTTCTCTCTGGCCTGAGAATAGGGTGATCAGAGTGAGAAAGAGCTGATTATTCTCTCTGTCTGAAGAGAAGAGGATTCTAGTATCCATCTGGCTCACTTTAGTGTGAGAACCTGAGCGCTGCTGACGGATCCTCTACAAGCTAAAACAAAGCTCTCTCTTACTCAGCCGTGGTTTACCAAACCTCTCCTCTTACACCCTTTCCCACTAAATGAGTCAAATCGAAAAAGCATTTTCCTTTTGAACTCAAAGGAAACCTTGAAAATATAATAGAGTCCAAAAGTTGAAAAGGAGACCAATTTAAAAATAAAATAAATAAATATATTTGTTGTAAATCACAGGCAATCTTAAAAATAATTCAATAAAATGAAATTTAATTTAATTTAATAAATCTATTACACAAATAAAGTTTAAGCGAAATATTTAGTGTTTATATAAACTAGTCAGCGTTTGAAGTGAAACAAAAACTGTTTATTTCAGTCAGTTACAATAACTCAATAAGGTTCAATGATTTAATATTTTAATTTAGTTTAAAAGTTTAGTTTAGTGTTTATTTTTAATTGCAAGAACATACAAAAAACAAAAACCTACTAACAATTTGAAGAAAAAAAAAAACTTTACCTTAAATTAAAATTAAAATGTAAAATATAAAATAATAATATATAATAAAAAAACATGAAAGTCACAGGCAATCTTAAAAAAATAAATAAAAAAATTAAATACAATGTGTTTTATTTAATAAACGTGACAAATACAGCGTATACAAACGTCTAAGACAATGAAAATTAGTTATTTTAATTTAATTTAATAAATCTATTACACAAATAAAGTTTAAGATAAATATTTTGTGAATATATAAACTAGTCAACAGGTCAAAGTTGTCCTGAAACCTGAAATCAAAATGCCTTCTTGCAAATTAAAACACTTTGACATAAATGTTTAATATAATTATATATTTCGGTAATGTATGTGATCTTATTTGATGTAAAATAAACATTAAATGGAATGGGGAAAAGTTTCAGTAGTTCAATAAGGTTCAATAATTTAATAATAATAAGATTGCAAGGACATACAAAAAACAAAAACCTACTAAAAATTAGACTTAACTTTCACTAAAATTAAAATGTACACAGTAAAAAAAATCTCTCTCTTTCTCTCTCTCTCTATATATATAAAATATTAATAAAATGATGCCTAAAATAAACAAGAAATCTTTGTGCCATAAAGCAGTGTAGAGAGGTTTATATATTTCATTTTCTATTTATATCATAATTCTTCTTTTCATGATTGTCCAAATTCCCAAATGTTGTTCACCGTTTAAATTCAATCCTGAATGCTATCTTTCTCATGTATTCTCAGATCTTTTGGACTCCATTATATAAACTTAGATCTCTTTTTCCCCTCTCCCTTTCATGTCTCTCTTTATTCTCAGCTTTCTAGGCCAAAACGTTTTACTAGGAAACTCAAACATGGCTTTCAGATGACAGACGGCGAAGCATATTCCCCTGTCTCTTCCCAGTGTCCCTTCATATCTCCATATCTCGCTCTGTACATTGCAGATTCAGTCGACTTAATCGCTCCAATTGAAAGTGCCTGTGAGCAGTCCAAGCTCCCAGCGCACAGCGCAGAGATAAAAGAGAGGGCCAGTTGACTCTCATCCCCCAGGATAGCTGGCCCCTAATCCTATTTTCTGTACTTTTATGAAATGAGAATAACAATATTCTGATGGATAAAGCGGTGGCGACGTTGGAAGGGGTCTCTTTTACGCTGGGTGGCTTGAACTTGTGTGTGGTAGAAAGCTATTCCAGAGGTAAACATACCAGCTATCATTGATCTAAAGGACTATGCATTATACAGTTTGTCTTTGTTATAATTTCTGGATACACAAGATTTTGATGTGACGTTACTAGTTTGCATGTGAAAGCCTTATCTTCTCTCTCATCTTCAACTCGCAAAACAGATTTTCAGCTTCTGCAGACAGTCGCCGTACCAGTTTCAGTAATGCAGTGGAGCGCATCTGACGTTTTTAATAGGTCTAGAACGTGAAAGCCTTTAGTGTCAAATTTCGCTGGCATCATTATTCCATAATAACTCAGCCTCATATTAGTCAAGAGTCAGCGAAGACAATAAAAGTGAGCTTTTAAAGCTCATCGCTCCTAATGGACTAGACACGGACTCCACGTTTTGAGTACATTTATGTTATTCATTATTCTTAGCAGCAGTTTTTATGAGAAACACAGCTTCTTATTAAACTGCCTGACTTCATAAAACCCTGCAATGATGTATGATCAACTGCAATATAATCTATTTAGACCTAAATTTAAGATTTCTGTATTTGAATTGCATAAAATATTTCAATTCTGATTGCACATTTTTTAACAAACTAGTAAACGCAGAGTCGTTTTCTCTAATAGTACTATTTATACTCACTAACCAGATCTCTATCAATAAATAGGTATTTCAGTCTCACATTCATAATATCTTTTTTAACTGAATAAATGTAATTGTTCACAATTAGAATAAATGCATTTTGACAATATGATTATTTAAAACCAAATAGAGGCATAATTTTTAAGAATAAATGATTTTTTTGGGCCAGTATCATTTACAAATATGTATCACATTAAGTTATAATATAAGTGTATTCATATAAAAATGTTACATTTAAGCCTACTTTATTTACTTATTTAGGACATTTTGATGGGGACTACTGAACTATTTAGTTGAAATATTGGTACAAGCAAAAAGTGCAGCTCAGGTCGGCTTAGAGCTACTTCACAAACAGTCTTATAAATACGGTGGTCTCTAGATAACATACCTTGTGTCATTAAGTAATTATTGAGGGTGCTTGCTGAAAATGCTCCATTAAATGGATAATGTTTTCTAATTTAGGATCAAAGCCAGACTCCCCTGCCGACTGGCGGAGGACATTATTGCAGGTTTCTTCAAACGTCAAAGCCATAGACAAGTCAAATAAAATGCCGTTCAGCGTGTAAGATGAATCATTACCCTTCCCGCTCTCTTTGTCTCCGTCTGAACATCTAGAAGTTTGAGAGGACAGAAAGTGGAAAGTACTGAGATGTAAGTGAAGGGGGGGGATAGAGAGGTCTCACGGATCCTTTGAAGCCTGATTAAAGTCAGGAGATCAACCAGATTCAAAACCTCCAGCTTAGATTAAAAATTCGGAACCCCCCCACCCCCCACCCCCTGGAACGATGCACACATAACGAAGACGTCTGTGAATTTCCGGTCAAATGAACTCTCCGTCCATATGGAACTAATCAGCATCCGATGCCGTGAATCACTCTTAATGGGTCTGTCTCTAAAAGTGGTCCGCCTAACACAAGCATCATTAATCAAAGTACACATCTTTAAAAAAGAAGCTGCTCTAGTCTGGTCTTTGTTTATTGGCTTGAATTACTGTAATCCCTCACTATTGAACCACACCAATAGCCTTTAAAATCTAAAGTCCCTCCCCCTGCCTCAGACTGGCCAATCGGAACACAAAGGCCACCAGCGCTGTAGCTCTTGTGGCTTTTAAACATACACCGGGTCCTCGTAACAACGAACACGGAGCAAGAGAAAAACAGATTAGGCCACTCTAGCGGGTAACGACTTAACAGGTGTTACTATGTCCTCGGTGAGGACTGAATAGCTTTACTGTAATTGGTGATACCCTGGTTATAAGTGTGGAACCAGTACTCGCTGAATAAATTGTGACCAAGTCCGCCCCCAACTTTTCCAAGCACAATGATGTTTAGAATGAAGCTTTGGCCTTTCTTTGTGCTTTCGCCTTGTTTTCTTAAGGGAACTAAATCCACTTTGTCAGCAGTTAATTGGAGGATGCTGCTTTTCTATTATGCAAATAGGAAAAGTTTTCACTTCATTTAAACAGAGCCACCTTTTCGTTTCGTTAGGGGGAAAAGCCCTTCAATGCCCCGCCGCTGTTCCCACACCCGCCTAAAGAGACATTTCTATCAGTGAAATGCAGACTGGGTGGTCAGGTTCATGAAAACATGGAATTAGAGATGTTAATATGTTGTTAATATGACACTAGCCAGATTATAGGCCTGTTTTGGAGCCACTTTTAAAAAGGAATTAAAGCTTTTTTTAATCATTGTATAAATTATGATATATAATACATTTAAATAATAATTACTTTTTTGAACTTGTTCATATATCTTGTTCACATCTGTCATGAAAGGGCTTAACCTGTTTACAGTCTGTGATGTTTCTGAAAGAGGGAACACACCTGTCTAGACCACACGGAATACCCCGTCCTTTCTTTTCTACAGATAGAGAGGAAAGGTCAGCAAAAACAGACAAAGCGACACAAAGGCGGCGGTTCGTGTTTTGTTTTAACGGCATGTGAAAGTGGGCGCCAGCTCTTCACTAAAGCAGGGAGAAAATGCTCTACATTTTCACAATTTCATTTTTTCCCCCCTCTGTACTGTCAGGGAAGAAAAATCGCATTCCTCTTAGCAAAGGAAAGTATAAAAGGAACGAGTTCTATAAATAAACCAGAAGGAAACGTAAGTAGGCAACAAAAGAGCAAACAACTGAGCATTTCCCTTGAGTCTGAAATTGTTCTTTTGCACAAATCTGCACAGGCACATTCCACATGGTTGTTAGTACAATATGGTTATGCCAAATTCCCTTGTTTGGTAGAGTGTTTACAAATTCAAACATGAGGATAAATATTTCACTAAAACATCTTAGTTTTGTAACCAGGGTTCAGCTATAAAATAGAAGTTCAGATTTGCACTTGCCCTGACAATATTGTCTCACAAAAAAAGACAACAACAAAAAACGTATATGCCTGTCTGAAATAGATTAATGTAGATTCATTTATTTACATTGTTTTTGGTAAATCTTTTTCAATTTAAAGTTTCATTAACATTTTTGCTCATTTTTGGTGAAAAAAAAAACAAAACTTTATTTAAAAGTTATTTTTAACTTTTCTATATCAAAACAAACAAATCAATTCATTAATTTATAGACGTTTAGATTCAGTTCAGTTTAGCCATGACTGGTTATACT
>JAUMHP010053246.1:0-21159 GCA_032361065.1 Enteromius trimaculatus | reverse complement strand
GTGTAGGGCGATAGCACATACAGTTTGTACAGTATAAAAACCATTATGCCTATGGAGAGTCCCCATAAACCCCAAATACCAGCATGTGTACCTGCCTTATGTGTTTAAGTGTCATCATGAAATTATGATTTATTATTATTATTAATATGAAAACCTAGCCTAAACTTCATGGTGGCAAGTAAATAAATAAATGTCCTTAAACAATATTAGTCTATATGTAATGAACCAAATGATCCCATATCATTTTCCTTAATTCAGTGTGCTGGATGTCGTGTTGTCATGTGACAGAAAAGAAAAAGAAAAAGAAAACAGAAAATATGCAGGTGAATTACTGAAACAGAGAACTGGCATTAAAACAAGGAAAACCCATCAACTGCAGGCAGCTGCCCAGATGTGCTCTTGCACAATGCACATGCCCTCTCTCTCTCTCTCTCTCTCTCTCTCTCTCTCCTACATCTCTTTCAAAGACTGTGATTCAAGGCCAAAATGAAAGAGATGTCTGTGCGTGTGATAGAGTTGGAAAAATCCATGTGTAGCTCTCCTTACGCACAGGTTTCACTGAGCAGTCTCTGCTGGGCTCAGCTGTGCTGCTTGGCTCTTAATGTGAGTGTCGATGACAATTAAGTCGCTTTACATTCTCAACCAACCTCGGCTCAACTACTGACACGACTGTCTCTGCGGCGCGCCGCGGAGGACGCGAAACAAAGGGGAAATAATTACTCGCTCTCAATACTTATTGGACAGAACAAATGGCAGGGTAGGGGGAAAGGGGTGGAGATGAAGATGAAGAGCAATTACTACATGACGTGAGGAGGCTGGTGCGCTGTCAGTAGCCTACATCGCGCTTCAGCCGCGCAGCTCGATGCCTCTCGACTGAGAGAGCGGACAAAGCGACGTTAAAAGCGCCAGATCAGCGAATCTCTTGTAGTTGACGTTTCGTTAGGCGCTAAGCAGCTCAGAAACCCCTGCTGATCGTTTATTTAGTCTCCTTACGCGCTTAAGTGTTTCATCCAGTGTGCGGATAGATGGCTTCAGGGTGAGGTGACAACTTAAAAGTAAATAAATAAAATCTACTATATTATTAATTCAGGTAAAGGTAAGCTTTCCGATGCAGCCTTTCACGCTGCATGCGCAAATCGTAGCAACGGTTAACTAAAAGGCAATTATTACATTTTTTAAATATTTATTTGTGATATGTAAATCCCAAACAACACACGCATAATGTTTTATGCTAAGAAAACACAGTCATAGTCATGCTGGTATTGTTATCTCCTCTGGCAAACGGCTTCTGGAGTGTCTGACTTGTGATCTATGAACTTTATTCTGTTAGCTATATTCTTGTATATGTACTTTTGCATCTGATTCTTTCCCTGACGCGTAGATCTTTATGAAGTAGAGCTTACGTGAGGTTTAAGGTCCAAAGATGCTGCACCGACGCTGAAGACTGCATATTTCCAGTATGTCCAAAGGCTTGTTTCTCAAATAGTGCGAAAATATGAAAACTGAACGCCATCTTGTCGATGAGCTAAAAGTTATTAAACATTTCAGAACAGTAAATATCAGCGCGCGGTTTGTGGATCGTTATAAAAGGTGCATGTCGGGTTGATGTGCTTCTTATAGCAAGAAAACCTAACAGCATTGCAATAAATGTTGAGTAATTGTAGATTTGCTGTGAGGACTGTGTATTGCCAACATGCAACATGCACTATGTGATCCAGCCACTGGAAAAAAAGAGGGTGATGAGGAGGAGGAAGAAAGAGTGGGAGGCGCTCATTTAGCACATAGTTACTCACATAATTTAATAATGCTTATTTTAAAAAAAAACGATTGCATGATTTCTAGTTAAAATAAATGTTATTAAAACAAATTATAATATTCTTTGGAATTAATTAGCCTACTTATGTTTATCAAAGTAGGCCCACACAAAGTTGTCTTGATGCTTGTCATGTAAATATAAGCTTGTCACGTGGCATGCGCAGACTGCAGAGTATCGCTTTAAATGCGCTTTTCATCAACGATTTTTAACAATAGTTTTAGTGTACAGAAGCACCATTGCAATGGTCAAAATGCATTCGTAAAATTTAACAAACGTCCCATATACTCAGACATACCGCGAAAAGCAATTAAAACGAGATGCGTTAAGTTAAGGACTTCATTTAGGAGCGTCTTTACGCGCTACAGATAACGATGCATTCGGGGATTCGTCCAACTTACGTGCGACTAATGCTCTACTTAGCTCTTCTGGAAACCCAGCCAATATCAATTTGCATCCAACAAATAATCAATGTCACTGTTTAAGCTGAAGAGCGAACCAAACGCAGTTTACCTCCGTTAAGGGCATTATCCTTGCTTCAAAACGTGGCAGGAGTCCTGAAGACAGATGTTTGTTTTAAATGAGCTTACTTTCTACTCACTCCAGCTCAATAGTCGTCTGTCCGTCACGCGGAGACCAGAACGGAGAGTTCACAAACCGAAGGTGCCAATTATTTTACGAATCTCTTCGCCACACATCACCGACGAGATGAATGAAAGAGGATGGGAAAGAAAAAGCGAAAAGCACCGTCAGCGTTTGAATCTCAGAAAAGAAGCGCGTAAATCCATATGGGGGTTAGTAGACTAATGACCTTATAATGTTCCAGACATGCTTGTTAGGTTATTAACAGCTGTCTTCCTGCGGAACCGCTGGGACTGTGAGTGATGGGGAAGTCTGCGATGATAACTGCGCCTCGCACACTCCTCCCGAGCTGCGATCGATTTGACAAGAGAATTGCGAACTTGCCTTGCCTATTCAGCGCACGTGCGTCGGCTGCACCCCCGCCCCGCGCGCGATCTTTCAAGTAGCCAAGCTAACTGATGTCATAGTTTACAAGTGCCGACGCGAGCGGCTGTACTATAACGACAAGCCTGGCAAAAAGTGAGCCAAAAGGCTTCTAATTTTTTTACACCTCCAAGCCGCCTGCCTCGAAGCGCAGTCGGGTTTTTTGCCCGCGCTCAAACAGGTTAATACTTCGGAGATCGATTTTGTCTGTTTCGTTCAGTCTCATAGCCGGGGACTCTTTAGATTCCTATCATGTGGCAAATTATGTTATCAATAGCCAGTCGCAGCCCGACACCCCTCAAGGTTGAGTTTGGCAGCTGAAATAAAACCTCCACTGTGAATTGCAAAGGGGTTCCATCACAAATACCAGTTCTGGACGCCCAACACACCAAAAAGGTCATATGTAGTTTAGAGGTGGAACATCTGATACTCCTGATGGTGTATTTTCTTATCGTCACGTTACGTCTGAATTAAGGAAGGATAAAAAGGCCTAGGTTAAGCCAGCTATAGGCTTACTACCCTTTGATATGCGTCTCCATTCCCGGCCGTCTCGCCTAGGAAATTGGAATCTTTGTCTCCTTCAGGTATAAAAAAAAAGAGATGAAAGGGTATTTGGTACAAGAAGAAATATAACCCATTTGAATCCTCATTTTAAAAGTACTGCCATTCCACTCAATATTCCATGCTATTTGTTTTCACCATTGAACATCCTCTTTGGCCCGGGCATTTACCTAATAAAATATTAACCACAAACAACCTTGTGAAGCTCTCTAGATGTTTTCATGGACCTTCGGGGCAAAACTGCTGGCCAATTGCACTTTTGCATGAACGCATGTAGTCAAATCACATGTTGTGGCGCCATGTGCAGAATATTTAGATGAGGCTGGTGTACATGAATTGAAAGCACACGTCTTTGTTGCATCCTGAGGGTCCTATGGCTCACATAACTTAATCTATTTCAAATAAACAAACTGGTGCATGTGGCAAATATGATACAAGGACTGGTTGATAACTTTTTTTCCTTTTTTGCATTGAAAAGGTTTCAAGGATGTTATAGTTTCTTTAAAGAACCATAGATTGCAGTAAAGTGTATGTGAACTTTATTGCATTATATTCGGATGACTGCAATTTAGCTTAATCTTCTAATTGCAACTCCAATTGGATGCAGTGGAGTTTGTTTCAGGACCATGGACAGCACATCTTGCTTTCGCAACAGGACTTCCTTTCTTCAGTCAAGCAAGCTGGCAACTTCAGAGTTCAGACCACAGCCCCAAGAATGAGTGTTTTGCGTATGGCTTACAGCATTTAATGTACAACTGGCATATGAGAGAATACAAGTCGTAATAATGCTGATAGAGTAGAATTGGAGGAAAGGGAACAAATGTCTTTTATCAGAGAGCTTGTGTTATAGGATCCCCGCTGAGACTTCTTCCTTCTGATATTGTTATCTCGGAGGACTGAGCATTATGGAAATGTCTGATCATAACTTGAGGAATATTTCTTCCAACACAATCAATATTTCCACATTTATCCTCTGAAAGAGAACGTTTTCTTGCTTTGTGGGACGCCTGTAGAAGTGGGTATGTAAGATGAGCCGTTGGTAATTGATTTATTTCTGTTCAGTGGTGAGAATTTTTTTTTCTTCTTCAAGAGATGAATTAGATTAAGCTACGTTGATACACGCAGGATAATGGATATTATGCATAAAGACAGTGGAAATGGGTGATGGATGATGACAAACAAATCTAATCTGGGTTCCAAAGCAGGCAGGAATGGAAGAATCATAACTGAACAGTACCGAAGGATCATTGGGTAGCACTCTGTTGAACGTCAGAGTGAAAATTCATTTCCTGAAATATTCACACCCAGGGAAGACGGATAAAAGAGACTGTGTGTCACAGAGCAACAAGACAACAGGAAAGTTTGGCCCACAAACATCCAGACAGATTTTTGGCAATAAATATTCCATTAAATCATGCACTGCGTTTTTGGGTCATTCCACAAAAAGGGTGCAATTTGTGTTTTACTGGATGTCTTAGCCTAGCCCTTTTTTTCAGCTAATTAAAAAACAAGTACATTTAATCATTTAGTATTAGTATATCCCAAAATATAAAATAAAAGCCATTTTACACATTTCCCTTAATAAAATGAAATTTATTTGTGACTATAATGCGTTTTGTCAAGTTTGTCCAGCAGTAAACAACTTTCTACTAAAAACTAATATTTCTCTATTTATAAAAGCGCCTTACAGTGTCATGACCTTGAAGGAAAAGGCTAGCAAGACTAAATGAAGTACAACCTTGTCTCTTTTTAAAGGCACAGCTATGTATCACCATTTTTTTTAAACATTAGCAATGCTATCTAGTTGCACTTCAACTAATAAAATAATAATTAAACAATTATCATGATGTTTCATCTCCATACCCGCGGAGGTATGTACATGATGCAGTGTGTGTATCGAGGATATAGAGTTTAAGGAGCACAACAGAAGTGAGAGGGGAATGAGGGCGGTAATAATTGCTCACTCCCAAACAATTCCACCAGTGACATCCCATTACTTTAAACACGACAAAATAAGGCCACCCGTGCGCGGAGAAAGAACTCACTGAATAAGACATGAAGGGAAAAGCTGGCGTTATTAGCTGTGTAGGGTTCATCATTAGAAAGCAGCGAGACGCAGCATAATCCTTCACGGCGCGACTATAACTCTCCCGTTACTAGCAGTAATTACAGCGCAAGTGCAGCCCGCCGTTTGTAATAAACTGTCTGTGTTCGAGCACATACTCATTTAGCCTCTCTATAACAACCGAGAGACAATGAAAGCAACGTTACTTCATCATATACCTCTGACAAGTGCGCACGAACTACAAGATTGTGGCAAAGCTCAGTGACAGAGAAAGAAGGGTACATCTAAAGTGTTAAAACTATTGCAACTATTGTCCTAGAATGCATATATAACGTCCTGAGTATGTTTTCCCACATTTTAGTCGCGGTTAGGATACGTGCGCGTGAGAGAGAATGAGAGGGACATCAGCGTCTACAGGATTATTCGAGTCAGAGGATGGCGAATCATTAGTGGTGTTATATCGCCATCCAGCGGCCTGAAAACACAAGTGCAAGGGTGCTACAATTTCATGCCTCCATCATATTTCCCATTTAATATAGTTGATATTTTTTATATATTTTTAAAATATGGAAATATGTACGTTCTGTTGTTTTATTTGCTCATATTTAAGTAATAATAATGCTTGACATTTTTGCTTTTTTCTGTTGTGCGTGCTATGGATATAAAATGAAAAATTGGTAATTTATTTAAGAAAAATATTCTAGGCATTTCTTAATTTTTCTCGTAATTAAAATGTTTTGAGAAATCTTGGGAATATTGGTTTGATCAGTGTTTTTCTTGTTCAAGTCACCGATTTGAGTTTACAGATAAAGTCAGTGAAATTCTTTTTAAAAAGCTGAATCTAGTGATCCATAAATACGCTTTTCCTTATTTGTCAATTTATGTGTGAATGATGACGCAATCACGTACACAAAAATGCTTTAAATAGCTTCATTTCAGTTTACAAAGCCATTCAAATACAAAACAGGTATTTTCATAACCAGTGAAAAAACACAATATCATAGGATTTTATTAAATACTTTGTCTTCAACTCAAGCCAACACTAAACATTCAGCCACTTTTTGAAGGGTCTGAAAACCTTAACACTGAAAAAATACTTTACATAATGGAGCAATCTTAAACCAATATCTTGAGTGCAACAGGACCGGAGTCATGAGTCCCTTAACATAGTTTAACATTTAATAAAGGAATATTTCCACTGAATACAAATTAAAAAGTTACAGACTCTGAAATAAATATGACAATGCTTTAATCTCCTTTACCTTAATGCATTAAAACAGTAAAAATGTGGTTTGATGTTGGGCGTCCTCAACATCAGTTCAGTTTCACTTGATTTTCAAAATAAAAAGTGCTGTTTATTTTAATCATTATAATGATCTACTACTGACCTGGAATGCCTACTCTCTATATTCAAATTCAAATCTTTGCCTTTATGGAAAAAAAGCTGCTCTCAAATCAGGTTTAAAAGTGTACATGTGTAAAAGCCTACATATATTTGAGGAGAGGTATATTAGACCACACAAAATACATCAACAATATGTCAAACTTCAACAAGTCCCCAGCATCTCCCTGTGCAGAATGTAACAGCTAGAGGATCAGTAACAGCGCAGATGGTTTTCTGAATTTAAAATGTGCTTTCATATATTAGCCATATTAGCCAACATTTACAGAGTGCAGAGATTTGGTAGGAGGCTACAGTTCATCTCGGGCCTGTTTTGCACGCCATGCCGGGTGCCGGGTAACACGTTCAGCTGCTAGAAGAACTAACCGCATGAACTCCTCGACATCAAAAGTGTAGTTTGTAAACTTAGGATGTTCTCCAAGAGTAGGATGATGACCCTAAGAAAGGACAAAATATCAATTAACAACATATGAAAATTTCATATACACACCACCGGTCAAAAGTTTTTGAACAGTAAGATTTTCAAGTATTTCTCTTCCGCTCACCAAGCCTGAATTTATTTGATCCGAAATAAAAGCAAAAGCAGTAATATATTTTAATATTTTTTTTTATTTGTGTAACTATCATTATTATTATTTAAAACAGCTATTTTTTACAGTTTATTTTCGGAATTCTTTGATGAATTGAAAGCAAAAAAAGCTTTGGTAACATTATACACTATACATATAATTTTATTAATTACTAATTTTATTAATAATTATTTTATTTTGGGGGAAGAAATTATAGAAATCAATACTTTTATTTAGCAAGGATGCTTTAAATTGATCAAAAGTGTTGATGACATTTATAATGTTACAAAAGATTACTATTTCAGATAAATGCTGTTCTTTTAAACTTTCTATTCATCAAAGAAACCTTAAAAATTTGTACTCACTCAAAAACAACAACAATAATAATGATAGTAATAATAATAAATGCATTTTGAGGAGTAAACTAGAATATTAAAATGTTTTCTGAAGGATCATGTGACTGGCTTGGTGAGCAGAAGAGACATTAAAAATCTTACTGTACAAAGACCTTTGACTGTGTGTCGTATCCCAATGAACAGAAAGTATCAAGAATTTTTTTAAATAGTTAATATAATTAATATAACTATGCCACTAGTACTTGACTTAAACTGAATGTGAATGTTACTGTATATAGAAATACTGGGATCAAACATAGTAAACTGGAGTGAATCCAGGCAGCGGTGTGTGTGCTCTCCTCACCTTATCCTGGGGGAACACTTTGTCCCTTTTCTGCCAAGTCATGTAATGGACTCCCCTCAGTCGGGCCAGATCACGGTAGCAGCTCTCATCTTGACAGTTGTACCTGTGGAATACAGAAAGAGGGATGTTTTATGTCCCAAACTTAGCAGGCGATGGCCCACAAAGCCTCCACAGACTCAGTTTGATGGATAACTGTTTAATTAGGCTGTATTTCACTGTCACACACATACAGACAGTCTCAGATGCTTCCCTAACACACATTAAACAGTACATGGTGCAGCAGAGAAGCTTGACTGCATCCGTATGAGGTTTGGGTGGATGTATAACATGACACGAATGTCAGAAACACAGATGAACACTGGGGAATATGTCTTAACACGTGCAGAGAGGTGTCGAGAAAAGTCGTGATATATTCATTTATCAGAGAAACAGAAAGACACTTTTTTTTTTTTAAAGGATGTAACCAAATGTTCACGAGTGATTGTCGTCAGGGGGTCTAATTATAAAATGAATCAGTCTGATTCTAATGTTTAAGAATCAGTCGCTGGAAAACCTGCAGAGATCACCTACTCTGCTGTTGCAGAATCATTGGGATTCTTTTTTTATTATTCGGCAAGGACACATTAAATTGATCAAAAGTGACAGTAAATGATTTCTATTTTAAATCAATGTTTTTCCTTTTTTTCCTGTTTATATGAACTCAAAGTGCCTCACAAAAAGTGAAGAATTATTTACGTTCCTCAGACTAACAGTGTCCACACACGTCATATACAAAGCAGAGAGAAAAAGTCGCATACAATTCAAATATGACGGCCCAGTCGGGAAGAAAGAGGAGGTGGGTCAGTCCGGCTCCATGCATCCCAATGAAGATATCAGAGTTGTGTGTGACGAGGATCTGCTCCAGAAACGGCATCTCCCTACAAATACACATCAGCTTTCAATCACACGAGCACCAGACCTGACCTTCTCCAAGAAATCGATACATTTAAAACCAACAGAGACTGAATCACGCACTTGTATTTGTAATCCACCAGCTTGACCTCGAATAAAGGCACAGTCTTCAGGGCATTGATAAGCTGCACACACACACACACACACAGCAGGGATTCAGAGGGTGATTAACGAGACCTCACACTCATGTGGACAGAGGCCAAGTAAATCAAGGCTTTTTACCAAGCGGGGGTCTCCAGCAAATAAGAGTTTAAATAGGCAGTTACGGAAGCAGAGTGATAAATCAATGATGAGCAAAGAGAAAGAGAGCACTCACCTCCTGCTGGTTTATTATCCTACGGTACTCTGTGCTTCTTGCCAGCAGTGTGACACGGACTTGGCCCTCCTGACAGAGCAGAAGGACATCACAGATTTCATACATATTTCATGTGTCAATACACATTTGTATCTTAATATGAATATATAGGATATATATATATATATATATATATATATATAAATATATACGCACACATGTATCAAAATTCAGTTTTAAATATAAAAATGTATTATTAAAAGTTTTATTTAAAAATGGGGGGGAAGTAAATGTGGGTCAAGAAAAAATAGGGCCTTGTTGACAAGCACAAAGACAATAAAAGAATAAGTTGTCCAACACCGCCATCTAGTGGCAGATATCATTTCATATCTAACATATCGCATCATATCTTATCAGTAACTTAAAAAGTACATCATATAACTACACTATTATATATTAAATTAATATAAACATTAATGCAAATCCACCTACTCAAAATTGGAGGCAAAGACTTTTGGATTCATGCCTAAAAAATATTATAATATAATGATTATTTAAGTTTAATCATATAAATATATATTTTTTAAAATGGAATAAATATAACATAATATATAATGTGAAAATTATTAAAATGTATAAGAAATCAAATTAATCTAATATAATATACAATTATAATGTGTTTTTTAAAGTATAAGAGTTTAATTTCATATTTAAATTAATTTCAATTAATATTTTAAAATAAATAATGTAACACAAAATAATTAATTTAAATTGACTAAATTAATTTAATGTAAAATTATTTAATTTATTTAATTTTATTTAATATTAAATTCAAATTTAATTTAATTTTATTTAATTTAATAATTCTTTATTTAAAATTATTTCAAAAAACTATTTCAAAATTAATGCATAAAAAAGTTCATACAGAGTACAAATTGTTTTTATATGTTTTGGTATTTCATTCAAAGAGTACTGTTTCTCAATGCTACTATGAGAATACAGAGATCAAATCATGATCTGTATTTGTGGATTCAAGTATGTTTACCATAGGTCCATCTTGTGAGACACCAAGTCGATAAAGTACATGCTGGGAAAATGCCTTGAACAGCCCCTCACTGTGGCAGTCAGAGATCTATCAAATTAAACACACACACACACACCTTAAATCGTGTCTATATGTCATTTGCACACAGAGGGCAGAAGCACACAATCATTAATATGAGGATGATTTGAGCGACAGCACCAGATGAGTTCAGTCTCACACAAGGCAAATGTTCTATATCACACACACAACATCCACTGATGCCACACAGAGACGCATTAACATAGACAGACGGCAGCACATAAACTTGAAGAGATAAACAAATGCTAATTGCGGGGGGAAAAAATGAGAGCAACAGAGGCGTGTAGGATACGTACAAGAGGAGTGTTGTAGAAAAGGCCATATCGCATTCTTGGAAGGAGTGAAAAAAATGCATCTCTGAAACACACCTGTCAACAACACATTTTTAAATAAACACAAAAACACACAGATAGAGAAAAATTTGATATGGAGCAAATGCCTTTTACCCTTTTGGAGTCAAACGTTTTGAGGTGAATGATGTCATAATCGGTAAAAGCCCGCCACGTTTCGCTGAATAAGTCTCCATATCCATACAAACTCTGAAAGATAAAACAAAATAATGCAATAAATACAGGTGATCAACATGACTCAAGTCCATGAATTAACATCTTGTGAAGTGAAAAGATGTGAAAATTAATGAAAATTAAAATGAAAAATTATCCTGTCTTTTAATCACTTTTGAAGCATCCTAGGTGCTTTCTGAGTTATATAATAAAAATTGTCCAGACCCCTCCAAGCCTTTGAATGGGTTTAAGTGGATGATAGTGGTTAGTGGAAGACGTGAAATAACATGCGCATATTCGTAATAAAACGTCCTTCACACAGCTCCAGGCGGTGAATAAAGTCCTCCTGCAGTGAATCCGTGCAGCTTTGGATGATAAATATTTCAACTTTAATAAGCTCTTTTCCTCTGACATGTAATGGCTATCACCCATTTAAACCTGACCTGTATTATAACTCCAAATGGATTCGTCTGAAAGTAGAAAGACACCTAGAATGCTTCAAAAATTAGTGAAAGACAGGATCATTTTCATTTTTTCATTTTTAAACTATCCCTTTAAGTCCATAATCAATAAAAATATAGTCTCCAGTAAAAAAATTTTTTACTTTAACTTTTAAACGATTGAATGTCTGCTCATGGAAGGATTGATAGCTTTATGAAACCAAATCTCATTCACATTTCTGCATATTCAAAATATTTCTATTCTATTATATTTATCTTCTATTAAAACCACTATCCAACATGACCATTCAAAGTCTGAACACATGCATAATATAACATAATATAATATATAATTATATATTATATAATATAATATTATAAAGCAGATTTTATTGGCCAATCTCATTTACATTGTTTCACACAAAAAAAGTCTCCTTCTTTCTCCACACCCCTCCATTCTTCCTTCTCTTCCTCATCCTTGAAATAACAGCATGTGAACAATAGGCAGGATAAGGTTTCCACACAAGTCACGTTATTTTCAGCCCACTGTTTCCTTTTTATCTTTCTCTTTCAAAATCTGCACACCTCCTGAAACTGTGGTCGTCAGTTTAAACAACACACCTTCTGTTACAGGGTTTTCTAATCCTGACGAGTCAGAAACATCTGTTTGCAAAGAAAGGCTCTCCGGTTGATTTAATGGAGGACACATTGGAAGCAAACAAAGGTGAAATGAATACTTACTGTGTCCCACATGACAATGTTTATGTCACGCCTGAAGGAATTGTTGAGGTGCTGAGAGATGTAGAGGTTGACGAAGTCACAGAAATGATGGTACATGTTCACTCCTGTAAAGAACCAGCAAAACATTATTATTTTTTTTTTTTTTAAACATAAGCTTTTGTGAAGACTAAACAAAAAACTCTAAAATGTCACCTGCATCCAGCTTCATGAAGACGGTTGGTCTGTCGATTATAAGATCACAATGGCCATCATCCAGGGGGCGGAAGTCAAGCTCTGAGTATGTCTGCAATTCAGCAAACCTGAGAGAGAAAAACAACATGGAACTTAATGGTGTGTTTACTCATAAGCCATATGAGACACTTTCATGGCAATGATCATGATCTATTAAATGAAAAAGAGTTGCTTGAACATTGTTCAAAATATATTTCCAGTGAGAAACAATTACAAAATATCAGGAAATATTACCACATTATTAAAATATTTGAGGAAGGTCATTTTTTATGATTTTGAAAAAAAGTCTGTTTTGCTCGCCAAGACTGCATTTATTTGATCAAGAATACAGGAAAATTGTGAAATATTTTTACAATTAAAAATAACTAATTATATTTGTAACTTAACTTATGTTTGAACATATTTTAAAATGTCATTTATTCCAGTGATGCACAGCTGTATTTTCAGCACCATTACATTTGCGCTTCTTAATATCGCTGTAAAAACCATAAATAAATTGTAATAAATATGCAAGAAATTGAATGCATCCTTGCTGAATTAAATTATTAATGTATTTTTAAAAAATCTTACTGGCCACATTTTGTAAAGTTTGTATTAAAATATTAATAATTTACCTCAGTAAGTAATATTTAAATAATTACATTTGAAGAATTAGTTTATAAATGTTGTGCATCAATGAAAACAACACAAAAACAACCATTAGCTCATTGTTTTCTAATTAGAAATATATTTGGACATTAGTTATTTACCAAGACTGAAGAGGACTCTTGTGTGTCCCTTCTGCGGCTAGCGCTTTACTATTAAGGCTGCAGTGACCACCAATCTCACCTCTCTCCAGGAAATCCTCTTTATACCTGCAGTGACAGAGGAAGAGAGAGCCAGCGGAAAAAAACAGGCCGCTCGTTTAGACAGGAAACTGCAGTCAACCAAACTGAAAATATTCCAGAGTTTTGCATTTTCCTTGACCTCAAACAACCCTAGAGAGGGTCCACTGACCTCTCATGACCTCTGCGGGGACTCCTGAGGTCCAGGTACATGTTTACGGCCCTGCAGAACCGCATATGACTGGTGCACTTCAGAGATGAATCGCCCTTAAAAGAAAACCTTTTCAGCTTGTATTTGCATGTTTGTTCCTGGCATTGTTTAGACATGTTGAAGCCGTAACATTTAAAACAGCCCTTGTGTCTTAAGCTCAGTGATCACTGGCTCAAAGCTTCAAGAACTTCAGCTTTACCATGGTACAAACAGAGCAAACAAGGAGAAAAGAACACAGAGGAAGATGATGTAGGAGAGGGAAACTCACAGGACTCAAGGGCTTGCACAAAGTCTTCATCTCACTGAGACGCTCCCTTACATAACCAAAATCTGCCTGCTTCCAGAACAGTTCCTGGGCCGTCTGAATAGAGTTCGCCCTGAGGAAAGAAGACAAACAATAGCACTCTTTGGAGTAGCAAAAGATCTCTGTATTATAAGGAAAGTCCTAAGATTTGTAATCTTTGAAGCGCTTGAGTGACACAGTGGAAGAATAGGCTGTGCTCAGATGTTCAAACTTGTGTTAGCTTGTATTAGTGGTAGGTTAAAAGGAAAACAACTTTGCTTTCTGTGGAAAGTAGAGTTTGCAGCCCAAACTAAGGAAGTAAGTGTGTAAGACACAGATGTAAGAAAGTGAACTTCAACAACAGTTGAGAGGATTCAACCTGTGAAAAGCAGTGATATACCTCCTCTGAAAAAATGTAAATATTCAACATGTTTTGTAGATATGAAGAATGAGGCGTTTTTGAAGATTTGTTTTTTTTTAATAAAATGGTCTACAGTCATACAGTCATTCATTTTGGCCTCAGAGTGTGTAAAAGAGGAAAAACCCTGATTCAGCATTTATAGTCTAATCAAATCATGATGCTTATTTCTCATCCAATCATAATGCATACGTGTCCATTTATCTAACTCTTATCTAAATAATGTATCTAACTCTGTCTCTTAGACGAGTTTCTAAGTATTTAATGCAAATCATCTCAGAAGTGAGCATATAGGGCCTCTAAAATAACACTTCTTGTCTCACTCTCAGCCTCACACATATATTTCACACTTCATTTCAGCGTCAAAATAACTCAAGCTTTCTGGTAAAGAATACTCTTTAGTAGTACAGCAGATAATTATAAAAATTTCCCCACATTTCTAACTCTTATACAAAACAGTATTTCTAAACAGTAAACAGTATGTTTAACTGTAAAATAAAATTTCATCAAAATAAAATGAAATCTTAAAAATCTTAAAAGAAGAATGTTTTCTGCTTTAAAAAATGTAAATACACAACACAGAATTTTTGAGGGACGAAATTATAAAGCTGTTGTAAAAAAAGTAAAAAAAAAAATGTATAAAAGCTTTTTTCATTGCTTTTAAATCAATGCTTTTATGTGTAATGCTTTTAAATAATTTGACATGCTAACACACAAACATAAGGTTGGAAACAAATTAAACATTTCATAGGACACCTAAACATGTAATTTTTGTTAAACTTTTAATAAATTGTGGTCAATTTTAATAAAACCTAGATGAAACACTGCAAGCTTTACTGGATAACATTTAGCAAAAATGTTTTGAACGGAAATATTAAAATGCAGAACTGTTTTTAACATTGATAATAATAAGAAACGTTGAGCACCACATCAGCATATAAAAATACTTTCTGAAGAAAAAATGGAGCTTTGCCATCACAGAGATACATTTCATTTCTAAATATATTAGAATTGAAAACAGTTCTTTTAAATCATAAAAAAATATTTAATAATATGACTGTATTTTTTGTTTAAACAAAAAAAACAGGAAGGAATAGTGAGGAATAGTGCATATCTGCAAAAACTGCTTGATATTTACAGTAAGTATCATTTATTAACCTCGGGTGATTCCAGCCATTTAGAGATATTTTGTAAAATGTTAATGCTTCAATTTTCCATTCAATAAAACCATACAAATTTTGATCACTTAATAGTTTTAAAGCTGAGTAAATACGAAGTAGACAGTGAGGAAATTATAAAAGCGTTTAAAATATATACATATTTGATTTCTTTGAGTAGGTCAGCAAAGAAAAGCATACCATCCTGAGTCAAGACTGGTACACACAGGATAGCTGAACCTGTGCTCAGGGGAGCAGCTCGTTTCATAACCCCAGCAGGCCTTCTTGAGCAGCAGGGCATCCTGCCAGCCAACAGAGACACAAAAAGCTAAGAAAACAACTCGTATATAATCATCTACAGCATATGCACAACACTAAACGGTAGTGATAAAGTCGCAAACAACAGATGCCAAAATGAACAGCCTCAACTGCCCCAACTGAAAACTATTATATAATATATTATTAAAATACCCCGCTGGTTTTTAAACCAACTTCAGCAGACATTCAGAAACAAATTCAAATAGCTTACTTTAAAAGGGCAAAGCGGGTCCTCCTTGCAGAGTTTGGAAAGCTGTTTGTTGTTGTGCATAAAGAAAGGAATATGCTGTCGAGGCAGTGCCAGGCTGCTGTAGTCCAGCTGTGGTGTGCGGCTGCTGTCCTGCCCGCTGTCTGCGGCGGAGATGGTTTTATAAGTGCAGACCAGGCACACAGCTATCAGCAGCAGCATAGTCCCTCAAGCCACATGGAAGGAACTACACTGGCTCTCGGCACCTACAATCATTTATGAGAAAGGCAGAGAGCGAGAACCAGAGAGAGACAGAGACAGAGAGAGAGAGAGCACAAGAGTGTTTAGAGAAAGAAAAGGAACGGTTTACAGGGGAGGACAAACACCAAAGCTCCTGAAGTAACCACAGTGTGGGAACCTGCAAATGAACGGATCTTTCTCCTGCCACAGGAAATATTAGTGACCTTTTTCCTTCAATTGTTTAAGCAATAAGGCCAGGATTGAGGGAAATTAATAGAAAAACAAATACACATTCTGATGCACAAGGACCGTGGGAATCATAGACATATATGTTATGATGGAAATGTCGGGCAAGTAATAAATTCACTAATATGGGGTAACTTTAATGTTTTTACAAAAACATTATAAATTCTAGGATACATAAAAATGCTCTGTAAGATCATTAAGTATTATACTTTTTCATAATGCCCAAGTCTGTTATTATTTTTCATCAGCATTACTACAGTGTATATTAATAGAATCCGACAAAATAAATCCACTGCTCACAATTGATCACAGATCATTTCTTTTTTTTACACGCTTTATTAATACTGTAAAAGCAAGTTTTTAAATTGTTTTATTTCCCATTTTTATTACAACCATTATTAACATTGATTTTGAACTTTATATATATATATAAAGACATTAGATAATTAAAACAAGACAAAATTTGAAAAAAACCAATCTGTAATTATCACTCAGCAAATGCTGGTTTGTAGTTATTGATCAACTTTGTATTGATATATTTTTTTACAATACAAAGACAGATATTTTATGTTAGAAAAACTTTTTTCATAATAGATTAACTCTATATTAGATATATAGTTATAAATAGCCTAGTTAGCACAGCATAAACATGAGATTTCTGAAGTTATGTACAACTTTAGGCAAAAGCTATGGTGGTGCTTTTTGTTTTTTGGTAGGAGAAAATTACTACATTCCTTGTGTTGGTTTGTAATTATGACAACGTAATTACAGATAACATGATTATTAAAAACCCGTGGGAAAAAAATGCGACCAGACAACTCTAAACGACCCTATTAACTGAGCAGTCTTAATATACAGCTTGCACAAATATACAGCGATCAAAGATTACAATAAAACTCTGTTATATAATTAACATAATTACAGAACTATTCTGACAAGCTTCCTGCGCTATTTAAAATAAATGCCTCGTTAATTGTTTATGATTTACAGTAGTAACAATAGCGGGACGGTATGATTAGCACGGGACGCTTCTAAACTCTAATGCGATCAGTCTAGACAGGGCAGATCAGTTAGATTAACAAAGACGCACTGTACTCCTGTCCCATACGCTTCATGGAGCAGCTCTATTACAAATCCTGCAGAAGAGTAAATGGACTGGATTTTAAATCTCCGAACTTACTACACTGCGAAAGTTAGGGTTTTTTTGTTTAGTTTTTTTTTTTTTTTTTTTTTTTGGTTAAGCAGTCTAACTACAGAGCTGCAACACACTGTCAAAATAACACGATAACAAAAAATAACATTGCAAACTAAGTCGGGAACCACAGAAACCACAAAGACTTGACACGTTGCCAGAGTCGGGGTCTATCACAGATGTCCCAGCATCAATTATATCAGCTGCCTGTCTAGAGCGGAAAACGCTCGTGACTAAAACAGCACATGAATTTGCTCTTTTAAGTAAATCTGAAAAAGTTTAAGTGGAAAAAAGCTTGGAGTGCTAATAAAAAAGTAAGTACATGCTTACCTCCTTGGAGAAAGTAAGAAGAAGCAGTGGGTGAATTTAGGGATGTAGTCGCCATAATACCGGAAACTATCAACCGGCATGTGTTACTGTTAGGAACCGTGAGGGGCGCAAGACTAGATCCTAATTTTGCATTCCTAATTTTTCCATAAACATGCATTCTCCGCGAATGTTATGTAGATGTCCAAGAAAGCTCAGTAATGAAAAAAAATAATACTAACTATCGATAAAAGGTTAAAAACAATCAAGCTGGAAAACAAAGTAGAGCTTAATAATAATCATAATATATTAGTTACTACAAAATAAAAACAATATCTTTGTGGTTATTAAACGTTAAAAACAAAGCTAGAAAAACCTTTAAGCTTTTTTATAATATATTTATACATTAATAATTGAAAAATAAATTAATAGAAGTAGTCATATTAACATGTTCATCACCATATAATTAAAACAAATACCTTATATTATACATTAAAAACATTAACAAAGTAAAAAAATAATAAAGCAGAGATTACAAATAATTTATTTTCTTACTATAGAAGTAAATTAATATTAGCTGTTAAACAAAGCCAAAAAACAAAATAAGACAGAGATTAATAAAAATAATAGTTGCCATATAATTTAGCATATAATTTAAAAATCAAAGATTTTGTAAAACATTTAATAAAGCAGGAAAACAAAGTCTGCCCAATCTCATATATCATATCTCTTACTTTATTTACATGTGTGCATAAAACTGACATGTGACAGTTTTGACTGTAATTTATGATTTACAGAGATCATATCTCATAGAATATGACAGTTAAAGACTTTCCCGGATCCCCTCATCCTCCTCACTAAAATTCAATCAGCGTGGGATGAGATAAAAAAAGAGTGCAAACTTGACTTTGAGTCTACTAAGAATATGTGGTACTCCACAGTAATCTGAAAAAGCATATTTCCTTGTCTACAAACAAGAGAGTCAACAGCAAATCAACTGTTTACCACTAAGATGCACAGCCCAGAGGATGAAGATCAGAGGAAAATTTAGCCATTCATTCATTCTGATTATAATCCAATCGTGTAAAGTCTGAACACATAAAGTCTCACTTCACTGTGCAAATTCAAGAGTTAAGAAACCAGCTTACTTAGACATCTACACACGAACAGATAATAAAAGAACTTCTTCAACCATACATGTTTATTAACTGAGAAAAATCATTTCAAATAAAATGCCATAAACCATGACTCTTAAATAACTAAATCACTGATCCTTGAAATATGATGAATGAACTCTTCTCACAGAATAAAATACATTTAAATTACCTGGTCTTTTATTACCAACAATGTAAAGTTCTGTTTACAGTAAGCATGTGTCCGTCCATTTGCAGAGTCAATTATTTTTGATTTTTTAATAGTTCATCTATTTGCGTTTTGTACATGTTCTTCACATCCTCTAGGTCCAGACGCAGCTCTTCTGCCTCCTCTGCCTTCTCTCCATACATCTGCAGAATTGTGTTGTGCCTTTGTTCTAGATCCTGTGATGAACACAAACATCTGATTAGTTTTAAACTACCAGAATAACAGTCCAACGTGCTCAGTGCTCCTTAGCAAACTGATCATCTAGCAGGCTCTATGTAAGAATGGTCAAATTGTTTAAATGGGATGGAAACACATATTGAAAAAATTATTTTTGCAGAGGGTGCACAAAAAAAGGAATTGTATTTTAACCAAATCATTTTGCCCTTTTGAACTTTATTACTTTGTTAACTTTCTGAAAGAGCATGTGAGATTGAAGACAACAAATTAAACAGGAACAAATTAAAACATTTAAATATGAAAACTTCTCTTTTAAATTGTAATAATATTTCATTTTCATTTTTAATCAAATATTTGGAGCCTCGATGAGCATTTAAAAACATAATATAATTATTTACATATTTTTAATTATTAAACACAAACCTTTAGTTGCACTTTCAGTTTAGGGATTTCCATCACTTTACTCTCCAACTCATCATTCTGATTGGTCAGTCGCACTAGTTCTTCTGCCATGACAGTGCGGCTTCTCTCTAGACTAGCAATCTCCATCTTCATGATGATCAAAAGTATTGAATACAAATTAGAACAGCCAGTTATAGATCTGGTTAAAAACATGGAAGATGTAATTGTACACAGAAAGACAAAGGCACACCTGCAACTGGGCGATCTCGCCCTCTCTGAGTTTGAGCTGAGACTGCAGGCTCTCAATGACACTGGATCCACCACCCAGTCGAGCCGCCTCATATAGGTTAGTACCACTGATGGACATGGTCATGGTGTTGAAAGAATGGTCAAGAGAATCCTCCTGCTGGAAAAAAATAAATAAATAAAAAAAATAAAAATCACAGAAGCCAGGTGAGGCGATGACAGAATGTGAGATAACGAGGAGGAGAAAAGATTCACTGCATCTAAATAAGTGCGGACAGGGGTGAGATGAATATACCTGTGAGAAAAGGGAGGAAGGTAAGCCTGCGTGCTCAGCCCCGCTGACAGAACTGGAACGTGACAGTGAAGGAGTGGAGGATGCTGGAGCATCGGTCACAGACAGACTTAAAGACTTCCTCTCCTGATGAAACAAAAACAGAGACTAGCTGATTTTACTCTCGGACTCTTGGACCCTTAAGCAATTTAAAGTAAAACACTGAGGAGAACATTATTCATTAAGCAGAATCAGAACAGGTCTTTTCAAGCAAACCTTTTCTTTGAGGGCCTCTTGTGCAAGGTAACATTTCTTCTTCTCCTGCTCCACCTTCATTTTCTCCATTTCAAGTTGGTTGGTGAGAAGCAACTGGACAGGACCATATAATACACATATTGAGAACACATATGAGTGTATATATTTTCTTACAGTGGTCAAGGTACAAACAATACCTTCTCCTTCTTGGCCTCCTCCAATCCTCGAGCATGTTCTCCTTTTAGATTATCCAGCTCTACACGCTCCCTACAGACACAGAAATGAGTACTGGCACCTACAATAATAGCTTCTTTTTTAATTTCATACAATTCTCCTACCTGCTTAAGTCATCTTCCAGTTTTTCCCGCCGCAACCTCTCTGCATCCAGCTGCCCCTGCAGACGTCCCTTCTCTTGCCTCAACAGAGAGGCCTGAGACTCTAAAGACGCTATCTGAGCTCGGATAGCTAGCAGCTCCTCTGTAGCCGAACGCTCTTTCTCTACAGAAACAGCAAGCTGTGCTTGGGCATCAGCTAAGAAGAGAGAATGACAAGTTAGTCTTACCTGCCGCGTTCTCAAAACTCTGGCCAGTTGATAATACCTAGAATATCAAAATCTACTGCGGGTGGCAGATCTTTTTCCTATTTAGCACCCAAACTCTGGAACAA
>JAUMHP010053133.1:0-21191 GCA_032361065.1 Enteromius trimaculatus | reverse complement strand
AGTATAGGTAAGTTAGGGCGTCAGGAGACGCCAAAGACTTACTTTGATTGTTTTCGTTTCAGATTAGGTCAGAGGGTGATATTAAGTTAGCTTGAGTTTTGTTGTGTTATTTTCTTTCTTTTTAGCGCCACTTTTGTCCAGTTCTCTCTTGTGGGTCGATTATCTTGTTGTTTTCTTTGTTTCATTATTATTTCTATTATTATTATTCTCATTACTGTTATTAGTAACATTTACTATTCTATTATTTCTATGCCTAGTTATGGCAAAATAAATTCTTTTTTGGCATTACTTTTTGGTTTAAGTGACGTCTTTCCACACCTACCCGTTACCGAACTGGTTACTACTAAGTGTTACTACTTCCAACCCTAGACTACAACCGAGAAGACGTAACAATCAACATACAGTAAAGATGCATATATGTATAAGTAATGTATTTGTTATTAGTGACTTTTAGTGCCATGCCTGACCTCACCTTTATTTATAGCGCTTTTAACAATACAGATTGTGATGAAGCACTTAACCGTATTAAATTGGAGAATTTCATATTCTTAAATATATCCTTTTGTGTTCAGCAGAAGAAAGAATCACAAACAGTTTTGGAACAAATGGAGAGTGAGAAAATGATAGCATAATTTTCATTTTTGGGTGAACTATCTTTTTAATACCATGGGAAAAAAAGATACAATGCAGCACTGCTGAAGAACCCACTGGAGAACCTTCAGGCACCCTTTGAAAAATGCCAGTTTTCAGAGGAACAAAGTGGATGCCATATTTTCCATTAAGAGCTCTAAAGACAGATCTAAACCCATCATAAGCGAAAAGTCTTGAGGCACTTGATATAGATACAAAGAGATTCTCCGAAATGTTCAGGCAGGTTCAGGAGTTTTGGAACTGCGTGTGGCCCACAGTAATTGTTTTTTACTTTTATCTGATATTTGAAAGAGTAAAACTTTATATGGCTGTTTATAAGTACTTATAAAGCACATATTCTGCATGAACGGATTCTGCATCCCCAATCTTACCCAATACTTAAACATAACTCCTAGCCTACTTTACTAACTACTAATAAGCAGCAAATTAGGAGTTGATAGGGTATTGCTGTTTAAAGTTCATTAATAGCAAGAATTGGACCTTAAAATAAAGTGTGACGGCTGAAAGTAAAATTAAATATGCAGTTATTCCACCAGCATATTTACATGTAAGTATGATTGAAAAACACCTGATGTGATTGATGTTAATCTCTTCATTGGAAAAGAATGGGAATATACAGGCTGGGGCATCATATGGGGCTTGACAGATTTGAATGGCATGTTGTAGCAGGTGTTTATTCACATGGCTCACTGGGTTCTGAGGAAAAACTCAGGATGTTAACACATTTTCATCCTTGGGAAAAATAAAAAACTTGAAGGATAAAAATTAGGTCATGTGACAAAGCTTGTGATAAAATAATTTACTCTAAGCACTGCTTTACCAAATCATAATTTAGGAGTTTTTGGGGGATATATTTTAAGGGGAAAATGGAAAGCAAAAAATAATTGCAAATGTTTGAGTCAGTACTACTGCCCGGAAACTGTCGTTGTCAGTCAAACATGATTAACAAGGTACCCAACTCAAGTGTCTGCACCAAACCCACGTGTCTGACCAGTCAACTAATTCCCATGTCATGAATTCAAAGCTGATATTGTAATGCTATTCAGATTTTGTGTTGAGTTTCAGAAAACCGTGGTTTGTTCACACACGTGTATATATTCAAGGTTAATCTTAAATCACCTTTTGGTTCATGAATACTTCACTAATATTAAACTAGTTTTAGACCCCTAGCTGCAGAATGTGCTGTGTTAGACTTCTGGGAGAGTATTGAACAGCTCATTAGCTGAAGTTAAAGGGTCACTGAACTGCATTATTGATAATGCTCAAGAGACTTGTGATTTAAAAAAAAAAAAATTAATTAAACACTGGCACTGGCAGATAGGAAAAGTGTGTGTGACTGATAGAATTGAAAGCAAGAATTGGGCCTGAGAGAATACATATAGCCTCAGATTTCGTATCCCTGCTACTATATACATTTCTTTCTTTCTTTTCTTTTTTTTTGGCACGGATACGCTTCACATGTAACATGTTTGTGACATTGACAGTCAGGATTTAAATTTCCTCAAATCACTTCTTACAGTAATGCACTGTCTCTCAGTCGAGCAATCACTTTTCCATTGATTTCTGAGAGGTTTAGTCAAACCTATTTTCTTCCATCACCAAAAGAGTTTAGATGTGCAACAATTACATTCAATTACCCCATTTTCAAGTTACAAGAAATACATATTTTTTTCAAGTTGAAAACTACCTTTGTTTTGGATGGAGGTACTGTAAGTTTGACAAAGTATGCATATTTGACAAATCAGTTTTGGGCTGTGCTGTGTTTTCATTTGGATAGAAATGCGGAGTTGTTTTCTTTTCCCACTTCGGCAGAAGAAGCTCAAGGGATCGTGTGTGTATATTGGTTATGGCTCTGAATGACCTCAGGCTATGTCAGAGATGGTGGCAGGTGAAGCCCATGAGGCTAGCTGTTTATTTCCTCCTGGCTTTTACGAATGTGACATGTTGATGTGATAATTGAAAGAAGGCGAGACTTTTTGGAGGACACCTTTGCGATGACTCTCCATATAGCAGCTCATTTTGCCTGTACATCTCTGCCATCATTAGAACAGTGAAGATGTAGTGCAATATGGATCCATGTCGAGGTCTCTCCGCAGTTCATGACTGGCAACCTTCATCATCAATTTTTTAAGATTTGCATGACTGATGCCCATGCTCCATGTGCGCCTTCTGCATTTTAACATTCAACAATTGTGTTGGATGGAAACAATTGGGCACCAAGGGAGCCTGGAGGTCATTTATTCAAAAAAATACACAAGAAATGCAATTCATAAATGTAAGCAATGTAAAGAGTACATCATAGGAATACATCATGGAGAGGAGAATTCAGACCAATAGTTATACCTCAGATCCAGAAGGAACAATGTGGCTTTCGTCCTGGTCATGGAACACTGGAAAAGCTCTATACCCTCTTTAGGGTACTGAAGGGGTTTGTGGGAGTTTGCTCAACCAGTTCCCATGTGTTTTGTGGACTTGGAGAAGGCATTCAACCGCGTCCCTCGCGGTGTCATGTGGGGGGTGCTCTGGGAGTATGAGGTCCGGGGCCCTTTGCTAAGGGCTGTCCGGTCCCTGTATGACCAGAGCAGGAGCTTGGTTCACATTGCCAGCAGTAAGTCAGACTTGTTCCCGTGTTGCGTGTTGGACTCCGGCAGGGCTGCCCTTTGTCACCGGTCCTGTTCATTACTTTTATGGACAGGATTTCTAGGCAGAGTCAGGAGCTGGAGGGGGTCCGGTTTGGGGACCACATGATCTCATCTCTGCTTTTTGTGGATGATGTTGTCCCACTGGCTTCTTCAAATCAGGACCTTCAGCAGGCACTGGGGCGGTTTGCAGCTAAGTGTGAAGCGGATGGGATGAGAATCAGCACCTCCAAATCTGAGGCCATGGTTCTCAGCAGGAAAAGGGTGGCCTGCTCCCTTCAGGTTGGTGGGGAGTTCCTGCCTCAGGTGGAGGGGTTTAAGTATCTTGGGGTCTTTTTCACGAGTGATGGAAGGATGGAGCGAGAGATCGACAGACGGATCGGGGCAGCTTCTGCAGTAATGCAGTTGATGTATCGGTCTGTTGTGATGAAGAAGGAGCTGAGCTGCAAGGCGAAGATCTCGATTTACCGGTCGATCTATGTTCCTACTCTCACCTATAGCCATGAGCTTTGGGTCATGACCGAAAGAATGAGATCCTGGATACAGGCTGCCGAAATGAGTTTCCTCCGTAGGGTGGCTGGGTGCTCCCTTAGAGATAGGGTTAGGAGTTCGGTCACTCGGGAGGAGCTTGGTGTAGACCCGCTGCTCCTCCACATCGAGAGAGGCCAGCTGAGTTGGCTCGGGCATCTGTTCTGGAATGCTTCCCGGACGCCTCCCTGGGGAGGTGTTACAGGCATGTCCCACCAGGAGGAGGCCCCGGGTAAGACCTAGGACAAGCTGGAGGGACTATGTCTCTTGGCTGGCCTGGAAACTCGGTTCCCCCGGAAGAGCTGGAGGAAGTGTCTGTGGAGATTTCCAATGGAATTTTTCCATTACTTTCTTGTGTTTATTTACCATTCTGGAGGCAAAACTAATTAAACCGATCTTCTGCCTTTTTTGGACAATATCATATCCTTATATATATCCTTTTGTGTTCAGCAGAAGAAAGAAACAGATTTGGAACAAATGGAGAGTGAGAAAATGATAGCATAATTTTCATTTTTGGGTGAACTATCATTTTAATACCATTAAAAGTGGAAGGCATTACTGTAGCTTTCACATCAAAACATTGCTTGTTCATTTTCTTGAGCGGTTGACAGTAAATATCGTTTTGCACCTGAGGAACTGAATATTCCTAACATAACATGAGTTACATATATTTCTTGTGCTCAGAGAACTATCACAAAGTTTCCTTCATGATAGGAAAAACCCTTGTTTAACAGAAAAGCTTATTTATTGATCAGTCTTGTCCTCCATTTGCACTGACTCTGTAAGAATGACGTTTCAGGTGTCATTTTTGAAGCTTCTGCTGGAATTTATAGTCTGGTGGGCTCTCTTTATTTTTTATTAAGGCTCGGAGAGCAAACTCTGACCTTGTACTCTGTGTGTCTATCAACGGTTTTCCAGAACTGCACAGCTTGTTTCGGCATCACCTCAAGCGGAACGAGATCTAATGAACCACCAAGCACAACATTTGGTAGAATTTGATAAGCCTGTTGCTTTGTCAGTGCTATTTATGATGTGGAAAAACATCTGAGCCATGACTTTAAGGAAACTCTTATCAGGATCATTTACTGAATTTTGTTATATGGTTGTCTAGAAGAAGTATGTAAAACACAACCTGAATTTAATTTTGCATCTCTTCATTTTTCATGCTTTATGAGTGATTGGAGGAAAAATCAGTGGTATTTTGGCATTAATCGCATCATTTATATCTTTTTCAGAAACCACTAAATTCTCACAATATAACACTTTTCAGAATCAGATCATGTACAGTATTCATCAAACGATGAATCCATATACAGTATATATATATATATTGTCACGAGCAGCTGTTGTAGTGTGCCGCACTCTCGTTTTCTTAGTGCGGAGAGAAGGCACGGAGACAGGACTGGAATTCGAAGAATTGAACATTTTACTACAAACTAGAAAACACAGGAACATGCAGAGGGGCTGTGCAGACACATACAAAGGCTACATCAACGTTAAACAACTGACAGAGATACAAGACATGGGGTATGGTTTAAGTACACAGACAATCAAGGACATAATCCAGGGGCCTGTCCCATAAAACTAGTTTACCAAATAAGCCAGGCTCATGGCAGACAGTCTGACTTATTTAAATACAAATTAACTGGCAATAAGTCAGACTAACTGAAATAAGCCTGATTTATACTCTAATCTTGGTTTATGGAATAGGCCCCAGGACACCTGGCACATACGGCTGACGGAGACTGAAACACTAATGACAGTTACAGATTTGCAGAGCACATGAGGGAAACGGTATGAAAACAAACACACAGAAACACATGGCACAAGATCACAACAAAACACAGGCACATGGAACAGGGGCCTGTTCCATAAAACAAGTTTACCAAATAAGCCAGGCTTATGGCAGATAGTCTGACTTATTTTAATACAAATTAACTGGCAATAAGTCAGACTAACTGAAACAAGCCTGGCTTATATTCTAATCTTGGTTTATGGAACAGGCCCCATGACAGTATTACATATATATATATATATATATATATAATTAAAAAATATATATATATATCCATATTTGTTTTTAGAATTATAGGAAGGCAAAACATTATTAAAACTTTATATATCATTGTTTTGTAGAAAACTTTAGCCCAAACTTTGGCTCCCTTGACCCAATTTACTGAAAACATGCTAGTCATTCTGTTTAGTGTTAGCCTTTAACATTTGATTCTAAATGGCCAAATAAATCTTTGGTTTAGCGACATTGATTATTAACATTAAAAACATTCTATTTATATTGATGCCAACAGGCTCAGCTTGCAGGACTTTCACCCAAAATAAAAATTATTTTATTTGTAAACTAATATTACAAATGACCCTTGTGTTGTTCCAAAACCTGCTGTTTATTTATTTTTTTTTTATCAGTGGTAACTTTATCAGTGAAAAGTATATATTTGATAATATATATTTAATTTTAAAGCTGTCTGGAAATGGATGTATATATATATATATATATATATATATATGTTTGTATTAATGCTAAAATTGTTCAGTTGACTGTAAAACATCATAATGAGCTACTGCACTTATTAAATGAATGCAGGTGATGGTTAATTGGTTAATCTTATAGATAATGAATGTGTATCTCCTCCAGATTTGTTTCATTAGCTTGAACATCTGCTAAAAAAGCTCCAGATCCCCTGCAGTTGAAATAATGCCACTCAGTCTTATTTAAGAGACTGTTAAACACATTTTAACTGTCATGGGGATGATAGACTTTCCCAGTGTTAGGTCTACACTAAGGATTTGTAGGCTGTTTGTGATTATAACCGGTTCCCTTTTTGCAGAGACAATATACGTTTATTACCCTCCTCAACTATTCTAACGATAACTAAATGTACACCTTTTTTATCTGCCGTAAACCAGTCTCATCACCCCAGGCATATTTTACATTTCTCCCAAGGTTACAATATGCGCTTGTGAAATTGCATACCGAATTGCATTCAGCTCAGCGTTTAGGAAATAAAGCTAATTTATAAAATGCCTGCCATGAAGATGGCGACTGACAGTTTAGCCAATGGGTTTGTTTAAACTGTCTAGTTTGATATAATGGGTACATAATATAATTTTGGTTTTGGTTCTTTCACTGTGAGAAGTATGGAAATGATTGTCCAGTTTGACAATGGCATGATGTGGTTAATAAATTATTGTGTGTGTCTAATGAAATTTATCAATGATGCCTTTGACATGACCAAGAAAAACATAGCTTCTTTTTGTTGATGCAACAGCAAGTCAATATTTTAATGCTGCAGCAATGCACATATGATCAATGATCCTTAAGTGATTAAATATACAGCTTAATACTAAACATTATTTTGGGGCACAACAGTCTCTGCCCTTGTTTTTTTTTCTTCTCCTGAACTACTGGGCATTGACCTGTTTCGTAAATGTATTTTACCCATTGATTCGATTCAGGATTCAGTCCAATTTGTCCTTGTCTGTACTTTAATTCCACACCGTGAATCAATCGATCACTTTCTCTCCCAGTGGCACTAGTTAGACCAGTTGTCACACCGTGCATGGCATCAGACTTCAGTGTGTGCTGCGCTCGTGGCTGCGTTCAACAGGAGTCAGGAGAAAATCGCGCGCATTTAAGAACTTAGAAGCGATTTGCTTAGCGAAAGAGAAGACTGCACAATTCTTCAGTAGGTTCATTTTGCATCGATTCCCACCAGATCGAGCATTTATAACTACCATGTTGCCGTTTTCCGTTTGAGCACAAGAGTCTGTCGCGCGCGTTTGGAGCAGTGTGCATCGCGCGCGGTTTCCAGTCCACTTGAGATATTTTACATCAGAAGATTTCTGGACATTTTGGCCATGGCACCCCCACAGAACGGATCTAATCTGACGGCGAACTTTACAAACCAGTTTGTGCAGCCGCCGTGGCGCGTCGCGCTCTGGTCCGTGGCGTACAGCTCCATCCTGGCGATCGCGGTGTTCGGGAATCTGATCGTCATGTGGATCATTCTGGCTCACAAGCGGATGCGAACCGTCACCAATTACTTTCTGCTCAACCTGGCGTTTTCAGACGCATCGATGGCCGCCTTCAACACTTTGATTAATTTTATTTATGCCACGCACGGCGACTGGTATTTTGGAGAAGCCTACTGTAAATTTCACAACTTTTTCCCCGTCACCTCCGTGTTTGCCAGCATTTACTCCATGAGCGCAATAGCAGTCGACAGGTAGAGTACATGTGAAGATAACGTTATCACTGAGAACTTCGATGGGTGTCGTGTTTAAGGCATGCTTTCATTCGTTCATTTGTGGAAGTGCAGGATCCGACACTAAACACTGGAACACAATAGCAATGGGTCTGAAGTTTTTGGTGATGTTTCTTTTTTTAATGTTTAATAAATGAATGAATATCTAAATGATAGTTTCTAAAACGTTCACAAAACAGACTCTAAAAAGTAGTGCAACCATCAAATGAAAAAAACAAACATATAGTTTGTAGTTGTTTTTTTTGTTTTGTTTTTTTTTACATAAATTGTAGGTCCTCTCCGTTTTTCTTTTTTTGTCACATGACGACAAAATGGCTTCCATGTTGACTGATTTGGCATATTAAGAATATGTATATTAATAGGCTATTCATTCATTAGAATTAATCAATGAATAAATAAATAAAACTCCCAAAATGTTTTTTAGAAATAAGGATAATAATAACAATAATTGTATATAATATTAAATAATAGCTAAATATTAGCCAATAATGTGTAATTTAGAAATGTAAAACATTTCATAGAAGAAGCATTTGGTGTTTTTTTTGCAACGTTAATTTTAAGACATGCAATTTTATTAATATTTTCCACAATTCTTGGTTTATATGTCAGCAGGCTAACGGGTGGTTTGACACTTATGCCCAATTAAACGATTCCCCTACAAACCCATACCCCCTTCTCACTTCTGTTTATTCTATGTGCATTTTAAATCTGTTTTGATATGGATTTCATATATTTTACTGACTCAGTCAAGGCTGATTTAAACCGTTATTTATGTGTTATTTGTATGCTGATATTAGTTTGTTTGTTGTGCTCCGTGTGCCTGTCATTTTTCTTAACTGGGGAAAGAGCCTCAGGCAGTCCTTCCTACTCATAGCAGAATGCTTGACTTGAAGTGAATGGCTGCGCAGTGATTGTGGATCGGTGAGCTCTGCTAACTTATTTACAGCACCTTCAGGGGGCGTCTTTGCGGGTGCAGATGCGCATTCATTCAATTCATTCACTCAATCACTCGCTCAAACTGCAGTTGAAGTATAATTTATTGTATAAGTCTTAGTCTGAATTGAAAAACTTAAAACGGAATTGAATCCGTTTTGATGATGAATCAGTGGGGTTCTTTCAAACGTAAGGATGGCAAGCAGTGTGTGCAGCAACGTGCAGCAAATGTGGAGGCTGCCATGTTACACGATGTCTTCGTGTAATAAGTGTTTGCAAGAGCCATAAAATAGTGCTTAAGTAGCTTTAAAGCAATTAGCCTCCACATTCACATTACTCTGTCATGCTTCTCTTGATACATTGATAATTCTTCACAGTTTGAAGCTTTTTTACTGTGCACCATAAAATTAATATAGCCGGAAAATATTGAGTAGTGAAATCAGCACCACTTACATAGTAAATTAATGTATCTCACTGAACAGTGGGCAAAGTCACCAGAGAGAGACAAATAGTTTGCATTTAGCCCTAACAGCGAGCTAGTGCTTATATTGCTAGCTTAATCTGATATTGATTCTTTTTTTTTTTTTCTTTTACCTCTAATTAGATTTAGTTATTTGGAATTGAATGATTTAAAAGAACAATCCAAAATAAGGTGAATGAGTGCAACTGATCAGAGATCTGAAGGATAGAAGCTGCAAGGTACTGAATGTTGAATAATTCAGAGAGTTTCAGTGCTCGCGTTAATTAGCCACATGACTGCTTTGCAACTTTTAACTTTGAATTTATATTCTAAAAGTTTTTTTCTCTGACCAAGTCTTAGGGTGATTCATATGCTTGCATCTATAAAAAAATAAGGTATACTGTCAGTAGGGTGGCACCCTTTCAAATGGCACTAATATGTACGTTCTAACAGTAGCCTAACAATTGTTTCATTTAGGGGTCCACGAGATACGAAGATGTACTTTTTGCCTATAGAGTACAATGATGTGGAAAAGGACGATTACAAATGGATTTTTAATGCTCACAAAGCCTGCATTATAATCAAAAACAGCAATTGTGATATATTATTACAATTAAAACAACTGGTTTATATTTTTAAATGTAATTTATTCCTTTGATGGCAAAGCTGAATTTTCATCAGCAATTGCTCCAGTCTTCAGTGTGTTTCACAATCCTTCAGAGGAATCCTAATGCAAATTTGGTGTTAAATTATTATTAATGGTTGCTCTTATTATTATTATCTTCTTTTTTTCAGAAACAAGTTTTTTTTTACCAATGTTTTTTTCATGACTCAAATTTTTTTTATCAATTTAATTAGGCTAATCCTTGCTGAATGCATGTATAAAGTTTCTTTTTTTGCCACCCTCTCATCCCTTTCAGATGTCATGCTGTGCCATTTAAATCATCCATTTCCTCTCAGCACCCTACTGACATTTCTCTGATTAGACAACTCAGACTTTAATCTCACAAACTAAATAATATGAAAATAATGTGTATTAAATAGGACTTTTGAACTTCATCAGTATATGGATGATTAGTCCAGCACAGTGTGCAAAAGCCATATTTGTGTACTTGCTTAAGTAAGTTATTTTTAATATGAGTTTTGCCAACACAGTCTCACAGCAATTCGTACATATTCGTACAAGGTGCCAAATTTGTGCTAATTCGTACGACCTCACTCGTACGATTTCGTACGATTTGTCTAAAATCATGTGATGGGTAGGTTTGGGGCGGGGTTATGTTTAGGTAATTCGTACAAATTCATACGAATTGCAATCTCGTAAAATACGTAAGATTTAGAATAAATCGTACTAATTCGTACGAGTGAGGTCGTACAAATTAGTACGAATTAGCCACTTCGTAAAATACGTAAGAATTGCTGTGAGATCAGGTTGGTTTTGCAGTTTGCAAAAGATGAGTTTTCAGAGTTATGCAATACTGAACAATGAGTCCGAGAGCTTGATACTGTAGCTGTGTCTGACAGACATCACTAATGTCAAAATCTATACATGACTTTGTCTGTGTCCTGTCAGTGGAACTCATGTCAGAAAGCGAGTTGTCACATTGCACTAGTGACAGTGATGGAAGCATAACCTTTGATTACGTTTAAGACTGATACCCAAAAAGCTCATGGTCTGAGGTTTGGGTTTCTGTCACAGATTGACCTCAGCTATGACTTCTAGTGAAAAGTCAAGCTAATCAGATATAATTCGTATTAATATGAATGGAGATCACTCTGAAATCAACATAACAAACTATTATTCATCCAACATGGCATATACAGTAATGTATTTTCAGGTCTGCCAAAAAGAAATATGGTTAAAAAATGAGTTGGTAGTTGATGAGCTGAATTGCTTTGCGTAAAAGTACAGACACAGCACTGATTTATTCTTAAAAGTGAACTTGTTTTGCGAATGTAACTTAATTTTCAAGGGTTTTATCAGCTTTGTTTTATTAGTGTAAAAGCAGAAGTATGGTAAGTTCTATTAAAAAGATCATATAATTGGCTTCGTTGGTGTTTTGAGATTAAATCTCAAGATACTAATTACTTCTAAATCCAACATACTATGAAAACATTGCACAATTTATTAAAATTCAGCTTCAAAAATGACTTAATTGACTTTTTCTTAAACTTTTTTTTTACAGTTTTTTTTTATGTAATGCAGGCTTTTCAGATATTTGATACTGAAGGATGAAAAATGGAATATTGTCATAAAAAGCTATATAATTGGCCCAAAAGCATTTACTGACACTGTAGTAAATGGACTTTGGAAAAATGAAATGTTTGAAATAACCCCTTCGATGTACAAGAAGTTGACTTTGTAGCCAGTGTACATTATAAACAGGATACAGTTATGCAGTAGGGAAATTATAAAAGATAAGAAAAACCAAATCCAGTCTGCGTGTTCTTCACAGTTATTTCCTGTGCTCAAAATGTCACACAGTGCTCGTGGCTCCAGGCTAATATGTCACAACCCACATTTGCTGTTACTGTTGTTTTGCTGGTAGGCAGTCACTACTCTTGTATACAGAGCAATTGTGACGTCTGCAGGAATTTGCAGTGGGTCAGTGTGCTTCCACTGCTGCATTTGGAGGAAAGTGTGAGATTTGTGCTGACACCACTTGCCCAGACAGTATTTTCAGTTCGATAAATGTTTAATTTTACTGTCAGAGAGATGGCATTGCTAACAAAACCTCATTCTGTTGGTTTATGAAACTTTAATGAAACCGCTATGTGCCACATTTTTAAAGAATAGCGGAGGCCATTAGGTTCAATGTCAGTTCAAGCATTTCGTCATCTGTGGCATTAAACTTCAATCCGATGTTATTTTGCTGACTGACTTTACATGAATAGAGCACAAAATAGGGCTTGAAAATCTAAGGCCCGGTTCACAGACAGGACTAAACCAGGAATAGGCCATAATTCAATTATGACATTTAAGGAATTTTTATTCTTAAAAGAAGATGTTTTAAGATCAAGCGCGAATTTCTATCAGTCGAAACAGCTCTTATTATTAGTTTATTTTAGTAGGACTAGGCTTAAGCCTTGTCTGTGAAACCGGGGATTAAATAGCTATACTGGTTCGCTATGTTTATCTATAGCCTAAAAAAAAAAAGTTGGTTTTCTTTTTTGTTGAAGTTTTGAATGGTGGCAATCGTTTTATACATGCATGCATACACTTAAAAGCATCACTTAAAGCCAACCTTTCATTTTGTTTTTCAAATAATATTTGATAAATACCAGGTTAGTTTCCTTGATGGGTCGCCAGGTTATACTGTATCCATCATATTTGTTGGCTTGTGTGAATGTGGCAACTTAACACATCACAGCATGACATAATGAGCTGTTTTTAATTGCAGTATATTAATCAATCTACATTTGTGAATGTTTACTAGATACATGCTGAGATTTATATTCATGACTATTATAACTAATACACAGTGTACCCTTCTGTCGTCTTTCCTGTTGTTTATCCAAGATGCCTACATAAGTGCTTTGACATCCTTGCAGTCCATATCCCGAAATAACCTTCTCTGCCCAAGAGTATAATTGGCTGTCTAATAAGCCATTCACTGCTTACAAAAGTGAGTCGTTAACAAACCAAATGGCCTATTATCACTCGTGAATGATTTTGAATATGTTAACCACAGAGGCTTAGCCTCAGATTATGGTCAAGAGTTCACAAGTAATCAATGGCATATGAAATTGCCATATAGTTTCCATATAGTTAAAATTAAGAATTGGTGTTAAAGTTCAGTTCTTCTTATTGCTGTGCTGTTTTGAAATTGTATTCGCCTGGCAGCTTGAATTCTTCCAAAGCATTCGAGAGAAATATTTAGCTCATACCTACAGCAGCAACAGATATGAATGGTGTCTTTGATGTGACCCATTATCAATCAACTATTAGATCATTACACCGCCTGCAAATTGAAAATTGCTCAACTGTGCTGCGTCTTTGATGTTTTATGATATTGATGGTATTTGAAGTAGTGTATCCGAGGCGTGAGACTGAACAGTCATCTGTTTGTGTTGTACAGGTACATGGCCATCATCCATCCCCTGAAACCACGGCTCTCAGCCACAGCCACTAAGGTGATCATTGTGTGTATTTGGGTTCTGGCTGTGGTTTTAGCCTTTCCTCTGTGCTTCTTTTCAACCATCAAAAAATTACCCAAGCGGACCCTCTGCTACGTTGCCTGGCCGAGACCTTCAGAAGACCCTTTCATGTGAGAGCGCTTTAAATATGCATGCGCAATTTTCTTCCTTTCCTCCCAGTTTATTTGTCAAGCATTTTGAGTTACAAGCTTGTATGAAAGGTACTACTACTACTACTTTATAAAAATGATAATAACAGCAACAAAAATTCTAATAATTATAAAATAATTGGTAATATCACTACTACTACTACTACTACTACTAATTATAAAAATATTTATAATAATTAACATCATAATTTAACAGCAATTTAATAGTACTAATAATGATTATAAATATTATTATTAACATTATTATTAAATATTATTTATATTATTATTTATTAGTATTACTGCTATTGTTGTTGTCAATAACAAGAATAATATTAAGAAATCTGTAGTTTTTAATATTAACAACGTTACTACTAACATCCTCACCACTACTACTACTAGCAGTTGTTGTTAATAATCTATCTGTATTTATCTAGCTAAAGCTGCAAGAAAGCAAGCATATCTTCATTGGTGGCACAGGTGGCACAGCATATTTCTCACTCTCTGGTTACAGGTATCATATCATAGTGGCACTGCTGGTGTACGTTCTGCCCCTGGTGGTCATGGGCATTACCTACACTATTGTCGGGTTGACACTTTGGGGAGGAGAGATTCCTGGAGACTCATCAGACAACTATCAGGGCCAACTGCGAGCCAAAAGGAAGGTAAGCAGTTCACGTTCTTGAGGGTCTCTTAGATTGACTAAAACATAACACGTGAACCCAATAGAGCTTTTGAGCTGCAGCAGAAGTACAAATTCAAGTAAAAGAGAATGGAGCAGTGTGGTATATTATTACTAACGTGTAAGACCAAGTGGTCCAAGGTTTGTGGAGTGAAATTTAAGTGCTCGTCAATTTCTAATCCCAGTTCTTGGAAGTATAGCCCAGATGTACAGCGATGTTGTTGTTCAACTGATGGAACGACTGGAACACACGCAAACATCAGAGTAAACACACCACACACTCACATTTAATGGGTCATTATATGCAGGATCAATAAGATATTAGAGAAGGAAGTTCTCTAAAGAAAATGGAAAGGGCTGGATAGTCTGACAGGTCATCTAGATCACATGTAGGAGGAAGTCAAATCACAAATAGAAGGATAGATCAAGAGATGCAGGCAGTGATAAACCCAGACAGTGCCGCGGCTTTTAGTTGGTTTTGATTTTTTCCACACAAACACTTCCAGCCATGTTGAAGGAAAAATGGACTAGATGTTTGTCAGACTAATTAAATGTTAATATTTGCTCCTGCTGTGGAGATTAAAGGAGCAACTGGCAGCCTGTGGGCCGAATCTGGTCTGTCAGTCATTTCTATGCAGAACTCTCACTGATTTTGATGAAATTGCAAAACTCTGTTGTGTTAGGAGGCCTCAACCCTTATCCAAACTGAAGGACTTCATTTTTAAACGCATTTAAAACATGTTTGTCAAGGTTTTAATAAGGGCTGTCAATTAATTAAAAAGTGAACTAATTACAGCAATTACACGCATAATGAATAACTGATCACATTATTTACAATATGTTTTAAATGCAGGATGGTGTTTTGAGCGAACAGCTTTATTCAGTCTGTGCCACCTGCTTTAGTTATATGTCATTTGGGAAGCATGCCATATTTAGTACAGGTCAGGGGTCCTAATTAAATGTGTTTAATGGTTCATGATTATTACACTGAAGTAAGTAGATTAACAAACTGACAGCTCTAGCATGACTATATAAATCTTCAGCCTTACAAGAGATGAGTCACAACAGCTGATGTAGCTCCACAACATGACAATGATGCCATACACTAATATAATATATATATATATATATATATATATATATATATATTTCCATATATGAAGTATATTGCTTATGAAGTATAATTCTAAAGCATATTAGAAATAATTTCATATATTTGCATGTACATCTAACCCTGTACTGTTTATGTACATGTACTGTAAATGTGATGCTGTCATGTACACTTATATCCATCCTAAAACCCATCAAGTTGATATTATATAACAGGGTTCCTCCACCCCAAAAAGAAAAGTTTGTCATTAATCACTTACCCCCATGTCATTCTAAACCTATAAAAGCTGAAAATGGGAGTCTTGTGACTGTCCCATTGGCTGCCAAGTAAAATACACCGTCATGGTCTAAAAAAGTATGAAAGACATCATCACAATACTCCATCTGCCATCGGTGGTTCAATCTGAATGTTATGAAGCAACAAGAATAATTTTTATTGTAAAGAAAATAACAGTTTCAACTTTATTCAGCAAATTTGTCACCGTAGCAACATTTTGGAGAGTATTGCTGCACACAAATGGCGTAGACGCTTCTGTATAAGCTGGAACACACATACATTACAAATGTATGCAAAAATACATTTTGTATGTAAATTTACGCTTTAATTTGAACAAAAACAGCTTATCCATGTGTTGCGACTGACACAGAAGAGTATATGCTATTTGCGTGCAGCAATACTCTTTAAAATGGTGTTAAAGTGAAAATAAGTGTATTTTACTTTTGACTTTGTCCAGTTGTGCTAAATGATTTATATTGGTTTTATGGTAATTGTTTAGATTTCAAAATTAAATATTCAGAACTAATAATTACTAATTTCAAATGATAAAAAAAATATTGCACTTGAAAAAATTTGATGAAAATCCCTTTCACAGAGGATGAGGCATTTATTGACGTTCTTATCGCTGAATGCAATAGATTTTCCTTGATAACCTTGACACGGTAGTGGTCAGCTTGGGGGCATTTGCACCAAAAGCACTTAACCAACAGTATGGTTGATCTATAGCACTCTCTGACTTAGCTAATGTTAAACCAATCAAGAAAAAGTAATCAAAAACTCCCAATCAGGAGGAAAAACACAAAAGCTTAGGTCTGCTTCCAATTTCCTGTTCTTTCACAGTATGTACCGAAATCAGTAAAAAACAAATAAATTGCTTTGAGGTTTCCTTTCTAGTAGACTAGTGACAAATGAATGTAGACTGATGTGGAAAGCGGCTCTGAGCGACTTTGGTTTTGTAAATTTGCTGTTGTTTTAACGAGCCTAGCTCTATTTGTTTTCTCTCTTATTTGCACCAGAATCAGGTTTGGACTGTTGTAATCCCTTCTGTCTCGAGGTCGGGATTCTTGTATAAATACATTAGTGCCACCTTGATGTATTCTTCTGTGTCTCATGGATGAGAATCCTGCAGGCACCTCTAAGTGTAGCCAGTGGAGAAATCAGTTAATTAGAGCCAGATGGTCCATTAAGTGGAAATGATGTGACATACCCAATTGATGAGCTATGAAGTTTTCCAAAGTGTGCACAATATTGCAGCTCAACAGAGAACACGCATTCGGGATGAATCTGGTCTTACAAGCAATTGTTAGAGAATGCAGCCATTCACTGGTTCAATAGGCATTTTATATATTCTATATTGCAATCAATAGCATTCAGAGCTCAGTCTGCTGGTTATATGTTTCATTAACGGCTGCTGCGATTGTGCCGGCATTTGTTTTCGATCAGTGCTACATCTTGCTCGATCCCTGCGGCTGTCCGTCATCATGTATCTTCCTTCCATTAGTAGCTGGCATGCCAAATATGTGCTGTTGCCCGTTCTGTATGCCCCCACTTTATGTGATGTGTAACGTGATGATGGAACTCAGAAGCATGAGCATCTTTTTTCAGCCTTTAGAAGACCCTCAATTAAGCCTGGGGACATTTTCATTTTCATTGTGAGTTCAAATGTGACTCTTTGAGAAGATTGGAGAAGCTGGTGGGTGACCAATACTCACCTATTCAAGGGCTTTCTGTAGACACTGACAAACCAGAACAAGCAGTTCATTTTTTTCTTTTTTAACATGAATGAATGGTGCTCAACATGGAGCGGAGATGTTAAAAGAACATCAGCTTTATGTAAAGTACTTTCAGATTAAAATAGTCTTGCGGTGTTCCTTACAATTTAATAGTGAAAAACCATCTTGGTAATGTTTGCAATCATACACTTCAGATAATCTTGCTTATTTTAACATCGATTATGAAATGTTTGCAAACGTTCTGTCAAACATGGAAATTGTGTGCTTTCTGAAAGTTAACCGACACTATTTTATACTGTACAGGAGATTAAGGCTTTCATAAGACATGGGTTTCAGAAATTACTACACAGACTAAAGAAAATGCTGCAAAGTACAGCAATATGAGTTTTTGGTTGAGAATTTAACAGAATTACAGAATGAGCACTACAGTGGCTGCAAAATGAATTGTATTATTAGGAATATATAAAATTATGTCTGAATTTGTTGTCAGAGGTGACCTAAACAGTTCTTTAGTACATATTTAGTTCATATGTATATATGTATGTTCGTAATATTTAAACTTTAATCTCGTAGTATTTTGATTTTATTCTCATAATATTTCAACTTCAATCTCGAAACATTTTGACTTTATTCTCAGAATATTTTGACTTTATTCTCATAATATTTTGACTTTAATCTTGTAGTTTTAGATTCTTTATTTTTTTTTTTTTTTGTGGCACTAAAACGCCATCGTACATATGCCAACTGCAGAAATTCTATTTTATTATATTTTACAATTTTATATTTGAATTTTATATATAATTTCATATATTTTTTGTCAAATGAATTCTAAGATTCTTAATGGTATAATTCACACAATTTTTTTTTATTCTGTCATTATGTTGTTCCAAACCTGTAATTCTTGTAATATATTTTTAATGAAATCTGACAGTTGTCTGACCCTGAGTACACAACAATGCAATTGACACAGTTAAGGCCCAGAAATATAGTAAGGACATTGTTAAAAAAGTCAGTGTGACATCAGTGGTTTAAGACTGACACCGAAGAAAAGAAATTGTTGAATAAAGGTGTTATTTTAGTTCCTTTTCAGGAACTCGAACTGCGTCCCAAAGCGTTTTCGGATGCAGTTCTCGTTCCTTCAAGGAACAGGGGTTATTCATATATTCATAACCCTTGTAGCTTCATAACATTACAGTTGTACCACATACGTTACATGGACTATTTTAACAATGTCCTTACTACTTTTATGGGCCTCGAACATGTCAGTTGTGTTTTTATCTATGCAGAGTCAGAAAGGTCAAACAAATATCTTAATTTGTGTTTCACAAAGATGAAGGTCTTATGGGGTTGTACTGATATGAGTGTGAGTAATCAATGACACAATTTTCATTTTGAGTAAACTATCTGTTTAACCTTAACATTATCTTTCTTAATCCAGAGCAGGATGCATTGTTACTAAACTTTGTCATTAAAAATCAACATTTTATCATATTAGCTGAAAGCTTTAGGCAGCTACACTTGACTTCGCCTGGAGGATTTAGGCATAATGGGTCGAAAGCCTCACTATCGGTTCGTCTGCCTTCAGGATTACCAAGGCAGTGCTTACTTTGGATTGCAAGAATCATGTATTACCTCTAATCTAAGCCTAAGGAAAGTGATCCTGCTAGTTATGCTCTGATGATTATGGATTAGGAGGCTCTGTAGATGAGCCAGACTCTGATCATGTCACAATGGCTGCCCTCACTTAGTTCTCAGGGCACGTTTTTCTCTGGTTTTTTGGAAGGTGTTTGTTTGTGTTTCAGGGGTGGGTCATGTTAAAAAAAAAATCCCTGTTCATTGAAAACAATAGAATGAAATATTCAACTATTCAGAAATACATTTTTTTATATCACAGTTTGTATATATCACCTTGTTGCTTACAAATTGGCTATGTTCCTCTTATGGATATATATATATATATAGTTTATATATAGCTACAGTGGTGGCCAAAATCATTAAAACACTAGTATTATGACTAGCTAAAGATGGTTTTAAGTCAGTTATTTCTATCTTTTGCTGTAGTGTTAGCACAAAATATCCCAAACATAAATTTTGCCAGTAATTCTAAAAATAATCTAATAATAATCCAGTGAGATTTTTTTCCGTAACCCTGATCATAAGCCTAAAACCACTTTTAGCTGGTGATAATGCTAGTATTCTAATATTTTTGGCCACCAGTGTAGCTATTCAGATATTCTTTCACTTCGCGTACACAGGAAGTAATTTGGCTATGTCAAGGTTTTTATAAACTCTGTAGCAAATTACATTTGAAGAACAAGGGTAACTTCTGGTACGTGTGTTTGTATTTGTTTGTGCTCATTTATGTTTACCATTTTACACTGCGGATCAATTGAATTTGTTAAAAGTGAATGTGAAAGCATTCAGTTGAAAACCTATTTACCATTTCTAGAGCGTGCTGCGGATAATTATAATCAAAATTTTGGAGCGCAAAGCATCAATCGAGCTCTGCTGGAAGACAATGACTGCTGCCGTAGTGTGTTAACTGCAATCACAAAAGCACACTTGTGAAGTTTGGCTTATCTCATCCAAAACAGAGAGCTAAGTGCCTGAGCCACTATACTATCACAATCCATTTCCAACCATATTAGCTTTGTGGCTCCTCCACTGGAAATCAGAACAAAAGCTGCTTCTTGAACATTATTGGAACCTTTTGCACATAAAGAAAACTGAATAGAAATTTGATCGTTTGAATAATAAATATACTTGTCTCCTATATATATATATATATACGTTTATTTTCTCTTTACCAGATACTGTAAGATAATTGGTTGGAAAGGTAACCTTTAATAATAGCTGGTTATTTATATATGTGGAGGCAAATCAAATTTCTTCTTCCTTTTTGCCTTTATCCGGAAACAAAACAAGTTATCGAATTTAATTTGACGTTGAATCATTTGAATATCTAATCTTATTAGACAGTTTACCAATCAGAGGGGCCTATATGCTGTTGTTGTTAATAAAACTCACCTGTGCTAGTGCATATGGAAAAACTATAAATGTAAACATTAGTAAGTAAACTAATTAAAATAGCTGTTCATCACCGTTGATACCTTCATTTTGAAGATGAGATATTTCACAATCTACAGGCCGGTTGCAGCAAACAGCGCATCACGGGTGCAAAGTGAGACAAATATTCACAAATATTCTGCACATTTAGCCCCTGACAGATTGTGATCCATTTTCTCCTCCGGAGCTCTTTTCGGCTAGGCTTCATTTTCTCTAAATAACTATTCCAAATCATCCCGGCACTGTTTTCTGGAATGAATATACCAATGCACTGTAATGGCCAGTGTCGCAGCCCTTCTGTCATCTGTCATCTCATTCCAGCCGGATCTGTTTTGCAAGTCTATGTATAAAGGTACTCTTCTTCTTTTTGTGACCCCACCAACATGCTTTCAGGATGCAGCAATGTTAGTATTTATTATATTTTAATTGGGTTTGTATATTTAATAAGCCAAATAAGAATAAGACTAAAAATCGTCTAGGTTACTAACGTAACCCACGTTCCCTGAAGGAGGGAACGGAGACGTTACATATGGGATCTCGCATGAG
>JAUMHP010053021.1:0-17089 GCA_032361065.1 Enteromius trimaculatus | reverse complement strand
ATAAAATTAAAAAAAAAAAAGCACATACTAGCAGCAACCAAAAATGCAATGCAAAATCCAATCAAAACAGGCTGCTAACAACACCTTAGCAACACAGAATGTCCTAGCAACTTGAGTTGGCATTTGAGTTTGGCATTTCCAATTATTGTAGACATGTTACAGTACATTCTTCTTTTTATCAGGATTATTATTATTACGACGTTAATTATATTTTTAAATTAAAATTACAATTGATTTGCCCCACAATAATTTCCAAAAAAATGTGCTGTGAGGATATATATATAAAATATTAACACTTCAGTAAAAATTAATGAAATAAAAACAACGTGTTTAACATGAAATACTGTGTTTCTTGTCATTTTTTTCACTAAGTGATAATAAGTTAGCTATATACTGTCATCAGCATATGCTGAAGAAGATTTGTCTCATCGTCTCAAAGAAAATATGTGGCGTCTGATGCCATCATTCCATCTTCACTTTACCTTTCTGAGATTATATCCATCCGCTTGCACTGACAACCACCCAGAACCCATTACCAATCTCCTAACTATGCACTATGCACTAACAACCACCCACAACACACTTGTTTAGAAACCACCTAACAACACCTTAGCAACCACCTAGAATGCCCTAGCAACCACCTAACAACCACCCAGAACACACTAGAAACACCTAGCACCAGTCGGTCGGTCAGGTGGTGATGGTCCTGTGTGCTCCAGCCACTGATGTGAAGCCTCACGCACACTTACTGGCCGAATCAACACTGTCGGGCCCTTGATCTCGACGCAGCATCTTTAACGCTCTCGTTTTAAAGCACAACTCTTCTGTGTTCACAGTGGCAATAAAGCAAATACAGTGTCAGAATCATTAGGAGAGCGCTGTGGATGGACGCTTTGATTTTTTGCAGCCTGTTGCTTCGAACTTAACTGCTTGGAAAATGCATGAAAGGACCCGGTTCCCATCGCAGGAATTCAGGCAGCGCTTCACACCCTTTGAAGGACCCGGCTCGGGTGTGAGAGTGGATCTATCCGCTGGTATTATTTCCCCAAGAGTAGCTCCGCTCACTGTTGACACGTTTGTTTCACGTGCATCTCCAGACACAAAAGCGGGCCCTGGGAAAGGAATGTCTTGGTGCTGAGGTAAAGACAACTGTCTCCGCTCGTTCCCATCGGCCGGCCCGCCACTCTTGGGATTTCTGGCTTCTTTCGCATCAGTAGCAATCCAAACGCCATTCAGGCGTGGCCTGGCCGTAATCTCAAGTTGTTTTAGCAGATGCTGCAGCTTCCTCTTCCCACAGTTTGATGCAGCAGCGCCGGGCTCTGGGATAATGAGGGTCCGCGGCCGGTCAGCTACAGGTGCAGCTCCACACACGGGTCAAAACGAGGACAGCTGGCCAGTCTGGGCTGCTTTATGCTAGATTACCAGCTAAAATTCATCATAACATGAAGCTGGTTGAGAAGCCTTGTTGGGATCACCAGCTCACCACAAACTCACACCATGCTCCACATCAGCATTCCTGACTTCTGCGTGTTCACTTAAGCAACCAGGTTCAGTGCGAGTTATACTCAATCAACAGCATTTGTGGTTAATGTTGATTTTTGGCTTGTGTGTACTGTTTTAAAAAAGCAAAAATCTATTTAAACTGAGGTACTAACAAATAAAGTAAAAGAGGCAAATACGTAAACATCAATATCCACCGTATTTTTCCTGTAACAACCATTTGTGACCCTGGATCCAGTCAGTTTGTTGAAATTGAGATTTATACATCATCTGAAAGCTGAAAAAATACGCTTTTCCAACTGTTTGAAAATCTGGAATCTGAGGGTGCAAAAAAATCTAAATCTAAATATTGAGAAACACCTTTAAAAATCACCTTGTTCAGTGATAAAAAACAGTTGTTCAAATGAAGTTCTTAACAATGCATATTACTAATCAAAAATCAAGTTTTGATATATTTACGGTAGGAAATGTACAAAGATGTACATGTATTTAATAGAACATGATCTCAACTTAACATACTAATGATTATTGGCATTTAAAAAAAATAAAAATAAATATTTCTCATACAATATTACTACAACTGTGCTAGTTATGACTGCTTTTTTTATGGGTCTGACTTACTGTGTCATCCGCTTCCAGCTCTTTTAACCTGTACAAAACACTTCTTTTGCTGCTTTATATTGCCCATTAATTAATTACCCAATTATAATAATAACTACACACCATGAATGATTAGTTAAGCATTAGTAAATAGTCAGTTCATCCTTTATAAACCATTGTTCCAACATTATTATGGATTAGTAAACAAGGTTTACAAGTGCAGCTATAAATGCCTTGTTCTTGAGCACATATGTAATGTTTAATATTTGTATTTTCATACTTTATTAATGATCAATTTATGATTTTTTGATTTTGATTTTTTTTATGTTATTTACAAACCAGTTATTTAGAAGTTGTCAGTGTTTAATAAGATCATTTAGAAAGTAAAGTAAATGATTAATATATTATTTAGATTTACATGAATAAATCTTATTATTTAGACACATGATAATAGTTGTTCAGTGTGTAATAAATGCTTTATTAACACATGTTCCTGCTGTAATTCATGATTAAGTCAGGTAGTTATAAAGCATTTAGTAGTTGCCAGACATCTATTTTAGTGAGCTCATATAAAGTGAGGACTAGTTATACCTTGTGAAGCATTTATAAAGCAGATGTAAAGGCTCATTTATATTCTAAACAGCAAACACAACACAGAGGGATACAGAACACAGACATGTTTTTTCAAGATGCAAAAAGGTATTCGTACAACTGTACACTTGATAAATAAAAAACAAACCTTCAGTTTCATAGAAATAGAAATGAAAGTTTACAGTTGTACAGTTTTATATATTTTTTTGCATCTTGAAATGAATAGTTATGTATCTCTCTGTTTTGTGGTGTGTTTATTTGTTCTGTCAGGAAGATAACTGACCATCTTCAGATCATCATCAGATCTTCTTTCTAGTAGATATGCTTATAAATCAAGAACAAGGCATTTATAGCTGTATTTATAAACTGCTTATTAATAACTATTAATGTTGGAACAATGGTTTATAAAGGATGAACTGACTGTTAACTAATGATTAACTAATGATTGATAGTGTGTAGTTATTATAAAGTGTTACCAATAATGGATGTATGCATTTTAAAACCTCCACTCAGAGTTGCGTGTAACCTCAGCTGTTGTTTTTAAAGAATGAATCAACATTATATCACAAATGCTGTCTGAACGTTACTAGTACCAGAATAATCCATAAATTCAGCTAATTTTAATCATTCTCTCAGCTGTTTAACACATCTTACCATACAGACATCCATTCCACAGAAAGTCAAGGCAGTATATACAGATTTTGACTGGGCCTGCCTAAACTGAGTTCTAGCAAGTACAGTATGAATGATTCTATTATAGTGCTGCGCTGTATGGTGACTCGTGTAGAGGTGTAAGCACCTGGAAGTCATTGGCTTTGTTGTAGTGCATGTTGAGGGCCCGGAAGAGCTCGGACTCTCTGGTGACGGATATGTCTTTCACATCGTTAAGGCCGTCTATGATGGCCTGACGAGCGAACTTCTCCATCTGGATGTAGTAGAACTCTCTGAAGTTACTGAACCACTTGATCAGCTGTGACGTGATGCAGCGATTGAACTGAAAACAGGGAAATGTTCAAAAATACAAGCGTCAATGTTAATGTTGAAAAACAACAAAAACACCATCCATACGTTGATTCATAGTCAAACCAAATATTATACAGACAAAAGATATAATTGCTGATATTATTTCCCTAGTGGGTGCAGGACACTACAGTTCATCGTAAGTGAGGAAAACAAAATCAAGTGAACTGAACATATTAAACTTCATACAGTGGACTGCCAGTAACATTTGGGACCAAAAATGTTGACCTGAGCATGTTTTGTTTTCAGTGTTTTTCTTTAATAGCTAATGTGACCTTTTGATGAATGAAGCATATAGTATCTTGGTAACTGAGCTACATTGGTATTATCTACACTAATTGTTTTCTTGAATGTAACAGCTGACAGCTACAAACCTTTCTATCAGAGATATCTGATACTATAAAGATGAATTTGTTCCGACACAGTTCTAAACTGTCAGAAAAATGTAAGAAATGGTCTGAATACATATTGGTCTGATGCTCATATCTGAGTAATTGGTGCAGAAATAATAACAACCACCAACAATAACCTAGTGGTGCTAAAAAAGTAAATGTGTTGATTCTTGACGGTGTAAAGTGTTTGCTTTCCAAACTATTTTCAGCAACACAGTTTGTTTAATCAGCTGTGGTCTTTCCCAGCCGATGTCTTGCACTTAAAATAACATCTATCCAAACAGCAGACGAAACTCTGTCTTCACATTAGCCCTGTTATTATAACTGCTCATCCGATAACAGAGGGGCAAAAAGAGCTAAAACCTGCCCAAGGGCTCAAAGACGCTTCTTCCCGCCGAGTGTGAGAAACAGCAGAGCGCGAGATGTCCTTCTGAGTGACTTCGGCTGACGGGAATGGAATCGGACACTGGGATTATCCCGGGCTTTGTGTGCTGTGTCTTCCCACCGAAGGGCCGTGACTCTCCTCGCTGATCTCAGGGGTCAGGAGAGCCCTGCCACACACCTCCTCAGGTGTCTTCTCAAGTCAAGTTGAGCTGTCTGTTAGGTCAGTTATTTCTATCTTGTGCTGTAGTGTCACTAGAAAATATCGGTTTACATTCACAAAGATAAATTTTGCCATTAATTTAGTAGTAATCCAGCGAGATTTTTGTTTGCTCCACACAGAGATCTGATCTGATCATCATCAGTCTGTCAGGAATGACATGAAGAAACTACCCAAAAATACCTACCCAGAGCTCAAAGATCTCACCTGATCATTACAACTAATGACAGAATGAATGCTTGGATAGACACACGACAGCAAAAGATAGAAAGTAAAACAATTTCAGCTGCTGAAAATACTAGTGTTCTCATGATTTCGGTCACCGCTGTGTAAATGTTAATTTATTTACACAATAATTTATTGTCATTTCACAGACTTTAACTGCACTTAAATCGGTTACATCGGTAAAAGACTAGAAGTTTCCCTGTGCTTCATGTACACTTAAAAAAACAAGATTTCTTACAGGCTTCATCAGTATTTCACGTTCAGACTCACGTAGTTTTCTCAAGCTGAGTAATTCAGCCACAACCACACATTGACTTTCCTCACCCCACATTATCAGTGTGATGATATTTACTAACTTCATTTACGAGTCACTTTCAAAGTTAAGTTTCAATTATGTGCAGTTTGTTTGCATATGTTCACCATAATTCTATATAATATATAATGTATCACGTATGGCTTTGGGCTTAGGGTCAGTAATTATAAATAATTAATGGTACATAGCAATGACATATTTAAGTGATTTGAATGATAGTTTACGAAATCTGCCATGTAAAACCCATTATTTGATCACTAATCTAATGCTGGTCCCGTCACTACTGGAAATTTAATGTATGAAAAAAGAAGAGTAAAACTTTTCGGTTGCTTTTTTTTAAAATCAAGCACAGTGTTTCCTGAAACTGACTCTCTACACTGAACAGGGAGTCACGAAATAACAGGCAAGCGCTCAGTTGCACCAGATTTTTCCTGTTGTGTCGACTCATCACAACACTTGTGCCTCAGGACACGTTACACACTCACAGGATGCGTGTGTTGTTGTAGGGCCTATCCTGGCCTCAGTATCCGCGGCTCAGCGCTCTGCTATTGTGTGTGCTGAAAGCTGGCGAGCTGAAGGGTTAACGCTGAATAGAGGAGGTTGTGCTCCTCTCCGCCGCCTCTTTTGTCTCCTTTTGCTGACTTGAGAAACTCCTCTTTTAACTTTGTCAAAGTTAAACCAGCAATTCAGGAATTGTCACCCCAACATTCGGGAATATTTGTTCAAGCGCCGAAATTTGTGTTCATATTCCGTATTCTTGCCAAAGCAACAGAAAGCATATTTCTGAATCCACACATAAACAATCTGTTCAGTGTGATTCAGTGTGAATTTACAGAGCACAACCCTTACTAATGCGGAACTGATTAACTGGGTAAATATTATACTTACTGTTCTTAAATAATATTAATAATATTGAATTATTTTCAAATAGTATTTTAACCAGGTAGACATTAAAACTCTTGACTGTAACTATATATAATACGATAACAAAAAATTCTAAATAATAATAATTTAAAAATCTTAACATTATTTAAGCATAATAAATATTAAATAAATAATACAATTAGAATATTTAATTATTTTTACTAATAATCAGGTAGACATTAAAAGAATTTTTTGATTTGACTCCTAATTGTAACTGTTTATTAGGATAAATTTGTGAATAATAATATATAAGAAAATTCATATTTTCTCAAAAGCATAATGCATAATGAAATTTGAATATTGAATTATTTACAAATATAACTTTCCTAATAAACAGGTAGACAAATATTTGGATAAGCAAAAAGTACATGTAAATGATAATAAAAGAAACATTTAAAAAAAAATTATATTATTTAAGCATAGAATAATAGAATTTGAATATTTATCCTTTTAAACAGATTTGTTTTTAAATCCAGTTCATTTTGAATCAGAGAGGATTGTTTAGATTCAGTGTTGGCTTCAGAGTTAAGCGTCTGAATTACAGGCCTATAATTGATCTACCTGTTTATGAAACATAAGAATTAACATTAGCAGAGGCTTTACTGAAGCATAATCTGGTAAAACGTGACATACCTTGACGTCAGGGAAAAAGTTCTTGAGCAGATTGGAGCTCGGGTAGCGTGTGTAGAAGAACATCAGCTTGGCTTTCTTCAGATGGTTTGGGGTCAGACCTTCCTGAATGTGAGCAGAGTTAAGGCCTCAAAAACCACTGTAAACGCTTTTTTTTGAAGATCTGACAAACGTGACACGGCGATCAAAGCCAATTTACCTTTCATGTATAAATTAACTCACAGAACTCAATTCACGAGCATTTTCAACAATTAAACAGCATCAGCAGGGTCCCAAACAAATAAGCATCATGTCTTATTCATCGCTTCAGACCAACGAACAGCTGAGCAGCTCCGTATTGACCAGAGAGTCGATTAAGACACGGCAGCATGTGCTAACCAGAAAAACAGCCAAACAAATTAGATTAAGGACTTCAATTAGTTTGCTCCGTATATCTGTCGCAGTAATTGCTCCGCTGCGAAACGCAGAGATGAAATTTTCTCTTTGAGGACGGAGGGGATCAGTTTACACCCTTTCTGTTTCTTTCTTAAAACCGAGGCAGAGGTTGTGAGTTCTTCACATTGATTGCATCTATGCAACGTTGCTCCATAATGAAGCACAAACCGCTATAATCGACCATGGCTGTGAACGAGACCATTGCTGTTCTGCCACAAAAAGAGCCAAAATTTCCGAAACGCATTATATAAATCTAATGATGTTTAAAAGCCAGCTTTCTGCATGCTGCGATATCGTCACATACATACATACGACACTCCGAGCATTGATGATGGTGTATAATGACAGCTGAGAGCTTGCTTTTCACAAACAACCAAAAGTGACCTCTCTCATCCACTCCAATCACATTGAGAGTGCAGAAACATATTCCGCACCTTTTCAAGTCTGAGCGGGGAAAAAAAATCAGAGAATTTCCAGAAGAGAAACTGTTGCTTTTTCTGCCTTTGAAAATTGGCTTTTGTTCCTAACAATTCTTATCAAAGCCTTGTATTCCTTTTTATTTGTCTTTTCCTGGACTTAAAGTCATTACTGAGCCCAGATTAAAGAAGATGCTACAATTTTCTTTGGGGTTACCGAGATCAAAGCAAAAATTCTCCTTGAAGTCTGCGTTAGTGGAACTGCTCACCGCTGCACTCAATTCAACGATTGTTCGCCCAGCTCGAGAGCTGGTAGTTTGTTCAGCAATATCTCAATGTTAACTACTATATATTAAATAAAAACCCTCAACTAAACAAAGAGGGGGATTTTTCAAAAGCAGCCGAAGCTAAACAAAGAACATAATCCACAGAAAAAAGAGAGCCTTCCTGTGACTCCTCAAACATATTTGTTGTGCATTTCCATGCAAAACATCTTTATGATACAAGAGCCACTAAATGAAGATTAACAAAGACGCTTCTTCTGCCTTTGAGAAGTTCGCCCTTAGTGTTTGTCAGGATTTTAAAGACTGCGCAGATTTCTCGAACCCCTCTCATGCCTCGATCGAATGATCTGAGCTGCTCTTCACTCTCATTTCATCACAAATCTGACTCATTGGTGTCTTATCATAGTCAAATAAATGGATACATGAACTGTGTGTCAACAATAACTCTACAGCATTTATTAATGTTAATTAACTATTATTTTTCAAAAGAGAAGTTGGATGTTTTCACAAACATGTATTTCTATTTACCAAGATTAATAAATTGTTTAAAATGTTTTTTTTCAATGTTAGTTTATTAGTTAATACACTGAACTAACCTGTAAAGTGTTACCCTTTTTATTTTTACTAATGAATTACAGGATTAATATCTGAGGATACTTCAAAAACTTAAGAAGTCTTATGAGATGAAGGAGAAATACAGTTCTCCTCTTGTTCTTTCGATTAAGTTGAATTGTTTCGTGGTGTTTTGGTATTAAAGGGACAGTTCACCCTAATATATGACGAGGCATTAAAATGTGCTTAATAACTGTTAGTAATATGTGACCCTGGACCACAAAACCATTTAGTCATTGTATATGTTTTATACAGATTCATACAGAATAAATCAGCTTTCCGTTGATTGTTAGGATAGAAAAATATCTGGCTGAGATACAACTATATGAAAATCTGGAATCTGAGGGAGCAAATCAAGAAAGTCATCTTTAAAGTTGTCCAAGTTCTTAGCAATGCATATCACTAATCAAAAATGAAGTTTTTATATATTTACAATCTCCTTCATTAAACATGATCTTTAAGTAGTATCCTAATGATTTTTGGCATGAAAGAGAAATCGATCATTTTGACCCATACATTGGCTATTGCTCCATATATACCCATGACTGGTTTAGTGCTCCGGGGACACATATGCATTCTAATAAGCAGCTTGTTAACAATGAGAGTTATACCATTCAATAAAGCGTCACTAGAACAAGTCCTACAGGTATGGAACCACATGAGTAAATGATGCCAGAACGATCATTTTTGGATGCAATATCCCTTTTAAAGTGCTTTAAAGGATATATTGAGTGACATGAAGGAGTTCCTCTCAGCCATGCTCTGCAGATCTCCGCACTCCATCTTGACGTGAGGCAGACAGAGGGCGTCCACCGACACCAGCCCGGTCTGGTGCTGACCCAGGTGTCCAGAGCTCACCTTGGACCTCATGGCCACGCTCTCCCACGGGCGCTCCATGGAGTCCGGAGAGGCCCTCTCCAGACAAGGCAGCGCCGAGAAGGTGGAGTGAGGGCCGTACTTCAGCAGGTGCTCCAGGATCTGGGTGTCATGAAGAGGCCCGCCGCCATAGCCCATCTGGAAGGGCGCCTGGTGCAGCGGGAACGGCCTCTTCACAGCCTGGCTCAGGGTAGGTTTGCGGACCACCAGGGACAAGGCTTCGGTCTGGTGCTCTGGCCCGGCGCTCTCGAAGCAATGCCTGCCCTTCACGTTTTCCTCAGAGTCCGACAGATCCGATGGGGAGTCGTCTGGGATCTGCTTTTCGCTTTCCGAGCAGTCCGGACTGTGGCACGGAGACTGATTTAGGAGAGCTGTGGAGAGCTTCTTGAAGACCGTGTCGACGCTCTCGCTCACAGTCCTGGTCAGCTCGCATTTCAGAGTCTCTTTGAGGTTCTTCATCGCCCTGTTGGAGCCGAAAGCACTGGCTTCCACTTTGACTTGGTCTTTGAATCCGTCGTCCAGCCTCAAACCAGAGTGCTCTGACCTCACATCTTCGCTCTCCGAGTAATTTTGGTCGTACACATGTGAGATCTTCTCCTGGAGCTGATGCAGGAGACGCTGCATGCTTTGGAGCTGCTCCTTGAGTTTGTGGCACTCCTCATCTTTGCTGGTCTTTGCGGTGGACTGACTGGGCTCCTGGTGCTGAGGAAGCCTCTGCTTACGTTTGTTCTCCTTCAGGAGGTCTCTTCTGTAGCGGACGGCTTCGCTTTCGCTCTCCGCTTCTCCGCTGGCGCTGGGCGAAGCAGCCATGCCTCGGATGATGTTCTCCACCCGGGCACGCTTGGCTTGGAGATGCTCGCTCACTGACAGCTCCTCGTCTTTGAAGGACATCCTGCTTTGCTCCTCTTGAGCAAAGTCCTCGGCGCTGCTGGCCTCGATGTCGAGCCCGCTGGTGTTCGCCGAGGGCAGGTAAAGGAGGCCGTTGTCCATGGAGGTCAGCTTGTTGTGAATGGTTTTACGCAGGAGGTGAGATATGATGGAGCTGCTGTGGTAGGATGCCAGAGGCTCATCAAATGCGCTGCGGCGGAAACAAGGGAGCAAGTGCTCTGCTTTGCTGGCGTCCATGCAGCTGTCGCTCGGCTTGTGCACGCTTTGCTCGGGCGGACTCAGGTTCATGTTTCTCGCTGGATGCAGCAGCTGGACTTTCAGTACACAATGATGAGCCTCAGAAATGGGTGATCTGTAATACTTTGTATAAAAAAATTAAGAAAATCAGGCGTTACAATAACTGTGCATTAAGCCATTAAGCCCTCATATGTAGCTCATACTTTACATAATCAGTACTACACTCTAATGCATAAATGTAAAAATAAATAAATAAATAAAATAAATAAATAAATAATTAGGCAATACAATAACTGTGACATCAAAACCTTAACATTAAAAAGTATTACACTCTTACCCATAAATGTAGAACTTTGTAAATAAAAACAACAACAAAAACATAAATAAAAAATAATAAATAATCTGAAACAAATGACATTACAATATCACTGCACTGCAATTACTCCGCATTATTCCCTCGTATGTGGGTCCTATATTATTATAAACTGTATTACACTCTTATCCATAAATGTATGAAAGCTCATTGCTGCTAAAACAAATGTCATATTTAAACATCATATTCATTCAGTGGTTTGTTTATTTTAAACTAAAATAAACCTGTTTAACTTTTTTGAAACTGTTTCACGTTAGGATTTCTCTAAAAACAGATCAAACAGAGAAATTTTGTAAAATAGTTGAAAAAAACAAGTAACATTAAAAATACAGAAGCTATATATATATATATACATATATACATATTATATTTAAAGAAAAACGAAACACTTTATTCATTCGTTTTCAATCAAACCTTATTCTTGTGACATTAATGCACATTTTTTCCCCAATGCTTTCTGTATATTACACTGAATATCTATATGTTTTCGCACTCTCTTCATACTTTTAATGTTAATGTTCAATGTAAAAGGAATATGAAGCATACTTACATCTTTGAGTACGTGTCTTCTGTCTGTCATAATAAGTAGGCTATATACTTTTCATATTAGTATTGTCATGAAGAAAGACCCCGTTCATATAGCAAATATTTTTTCCCCGAAAGAGCTCAGACAATGAACGCGTCAGAGAAACTTCAGTAGATGACGAGAGCTTACCTGTTGCTCTGGAGACGCTTGACTGACAGTGTGTGCTCGGCGCGCGCTCTCTCCTCGCTCCAGTCCGGTGGGCGTGGCCAGAGCCGCCCTTAATTAACATACCGGCCAATCAGAAAGGACAGAACAAGAGCGCCTCCTATTTTAAAGTAATTTCGTTAGATTTTAGAAATTGAGAATCTTTCACTAAAAAGAAAATCTGTCATATCTAAATCTTACATTTTAAACTTTTGCAAGTTTGTTTTGTTAAAATGAGTAATAGTATTTGCCTAAAACGTAAAGTATGCTTAGTGCACAAAAGTATATATATGTAATTATAAAAAGTAGACTATATTCAGTGAATTACATATGTCTTGTATTGATTTATATGCATATTTATTTAGAATTCTACACGGGGTTTAGCTACATTACATTTAATGCAGCACTAAGAACTTGCAGAAATAATCCAAACGTCAGTCAAATCTAATTTTGTGTATAATGAATAACGTTGGGTCTTTGACGAATTGTTTTTTTTTTTTTTTTTTTTTTTTTTTGATGATGATGATGATGATGATGATGATGATGATGATGATAAAAGCATCTGCTAAATGCGTAAATGTAAATGAGTAAAACATTTTTATGAGTATATATTTTATGAGTATATTATATATATATATATATAGAGAGAGAGAGAGAGAGAGAGAGAGAGAGAGAGAGAGAGAGAGAGAGAGAGAGAGAATTTACTCATTATACACTGAAAATTACTCATTATATAGATTAGTGATCACTACCCGAATAGCTACATTAAAAGGAACAAGAAATAAAAACGCGGAAAAAACTATTTTAATTTTAAACTATTGTAATTTATTTAAAAGTCTTACATCTATTATTTGAATATTTTAACTAATTGTAGTTACTTGTCAGGATTGTCATCTACTTGTTCTTGTTACTTGTTCATTTTCATATTGAATATCCTACAGTATTATTTCCTAATTTTGTATTTATTTTGATGTCGTTTAAGTTATTGCCCTTGTAAGATTGCAATAAAAACGAAAAAAAGGTGCGAATTAGTGGTACATTCCATTCACCCCTCACAAACTGATCGTGGTATGCTCCGCGCAGGTTCCGGTTGGCGGCGCCGCTGTTTCCGTTGCTGTGCTGTGAGAGCTGCAGAGCGTGCGGTCCACCCCGAAGACATGTTATCCCGTTCCCGCAGTCTCACCTGGAGCCTCGGGCGCTCGATCAGCGCCCTGCGGCAGGTAACGTGTGTGTGCCCGGTGTGTGTGACCCGTCTTTGTGCCGCCGAGTGTCTAAAAAGCGTTAACCGTCAGCGGAATGGCGCGAAGCGGTAGGCCGCGGGCCCAAGGGCAGCAGGACACTCACAGCAGAGCATACTCGCAGAAAGAGAGAAAGTGTGTGTTTACACCATATTAATGACATCTTCACTAGCTTCTCGTGTGTTAGATTGTGTGTTTCGAGCTTTAAATACAAACTGTACTTTACATGACTGAAGTCGGCTGTCAAAGTGATCACGTGATCGAGCTGTCACTCTATATAAAATAATAACAGGCGTAAAGCACTGCTAATATCCACGTCTGATAGCGTGCGTTATGCTGGTATGTTTGTCATGTGTGTGTTATATTGTGTCATATTGTCCTTTACTGTTCACGTGTCGGCGAGGCGCTCTCATATTAATCGTGATTAATCGTATCCAAAATGAAAATTTTTGTTTAAATAATAATAATAACAACAGGCCTAAGGCACTTAGTTTTGGTGTGTGTGTCATGCTCTCCTCCTTCATGTGTCAGTCTGTTTTTGTGCATCACTTTCACTGTTTTCTGTTCCTTTGCTATAAGTTTGTAAAGTGACATTATCATCAGAATTATAGATAGATCATAATTTTTGAATATGTTAAATTAGTCACTGGTTTCTTGATTATGATTATCATCAACAATTTGGTTCAGTACGATGTCGTGCGCATCACAATTGTATAAAATTTAGTTTGTGCACTTTTATTGAATAATGTATGCAGGCTACGTTTATTAAAAAAATAAATAAATAAAAACAATTAAGAATATGAACAAATAAATATAGCTTTAAAACTTACAGGCGAATATAAAGTCATAAAGGGGTAAAAAAGACAATTGCTACTGATATACTATAAGTTCTTTCAGTATCTGAGAGTGCTTTAGTTATCCAAAAGTTTGCACACAATCATAGTTATGGGTTTTTCTTCAGCGATTATTACTGATTAGATCATAGACAGTGGCAGCTTTTATAGGCTGCATTCACACTAGTGCTCAGATCTGTTTGCAGTGTTTTGTCCTGTTCTGAAAAGTTTCCTGTCATAAAAGTATTTGGCATATCTGAAGTAAAACTCATTTAAAGTAGAAGCATATTTAGAGTAAATGATTGAAATAACAGAGAACAAAATGGCACACGCTGTCAGTTAATGTACACGCGTCTCACAGCACATATTCTGTGCTTTAAAGCCTGCTTGAACACACTTTTTTCCAGCACTAAGATTGTTTTTTTTTCTCATAACGTGTCCAGATTTGCAAAAAATAAAGGGTGCATTTTTTTAATACTTGTGCATGCAAATGATATTAATGGGATATAAACAATTATTATCTATTCACTTCCACTTTACGTTGCAACAATTAATTTCAACACCTCTAATAAATGGACAATATACTTTGGGCCACTTTCATTCATTTTTAATATTTAAAATAAATGTTTTTACTTTCAACATTTCATACATCCTGTATGTATTTTTATATACCTGTAATAAATCATTACTATTCTAAAGCACTTTACAGTGAAATTGTGGCATTAGGTAAGACATGTATGTAGATGAGAACTAAGCTTGCATGATGTGTAATGTACATGCATTAATCTGCTTCGTTTAGTAGCTGTCGATGTCCTCCCAGCTGCCCCATTGATCTTCCTTGCGTCCCATTGACCCTGTCAAACTTTGAGTTACATGGGTCACATGACTCCCATTTGTGCCTGACTGTCACCGCAGCCGCGCATGCCTTCAGCACTGGCCTGTCAGATGCAGCATTGTAGCAGGGCTTGTGTTTGTGGGCCAAAGATTTTCCATAATGTTTGCTTGCCGTGCTGCAGAGTGTGATTGATTAGCAGCAGGTGTATGTTAAAATATGTTAAGATTCCTAATGTCCTTTCTTAAAATCCATCAGTTTGTTTAAAAAAGAGCACATTTTGTATATAGGATTCCCTTGAATTAAAATGCAGCTTCAGGGATACCAGGCCGTGAACATGTTTTTGTCCATCTGATGGTGTGTGGGGGGAAACGAAATGATATCGTGTTGCATTATCAGCTCTTCTGTGAAACCCATTACAGCTTTATTGTTATTACCCCCCCAATTTCTTTTTTTTTTTTTTTTTTTTTCCAAATTAATGTTTTTTTTGTGTGTGCAATTAATTTATATTTTTATTTTATAATTAATATGTAAAACTTGAGCATTTTATTGAATTTTAAATATATCTTTAAAGTGTGTTCTTATTAAATAGAGTTCTTCAAATAGAGATTCAGAGCACTGGCCTTTGCATTGCTTTGTCCTGCACAGTATAAATGGACATTTGGAGGAAGAGCACAATAATTCAGTGCAATAACACACTTTTTTTGTGCTAATGCCTAGTCAATTTTTAACAGGTTTGCTGTAGAATTAAATATGTAAACGATAAAATGTTAAAAGTATTATTCTGTTTTAGTATAAACAATAATGCATTCCTCTCATAATTCTTGCCATTTCAGAAATCCAATTAAACCAGACTTTTATTTAGGCAAAAACTCAAAGGTCTTTGCTCAGTTCCCTGCTCCAGATGAAATGCTGAGGTGTATATGTAAGACTTCACAGAGCGCATTCAGTGTGTTGGATGTAAATATGCAGTGAGGTTCAGATATTACAGGTGTGAATCACAGATGAGATTATCTTGTTTGTTGATGAACATTGTTCCTGCTGTTTGTTTGCTGCTTCTGCTCGTTGATGCACTGCTGTCGTCTTGTTCTTCTATGTAGGGTAACAGTGTTCTCGCCAGACGAGCTGCTTCAGGTGAGTTGTGAGATTAAGGTTATGGCATGCATGCATTTTATAAAGGCACAAGTTTGAACAATCTTGTATCTTTCCTTCTCTGACAGTGGAAACAAACATGATTTGATGTGATGTTCCTGTGTCTCCTTCTTCTTCCAGGTATATCAGCGAGTCAGTGTATCACCTTCAAGAACAGCCCGTGAGTATCACTGATGTCTCTCCGGAACTTGTTTATTGCACGTGATGTGAGTTTAGCATGTGTTTGGGAATGCAGCAGCAGCTGCCAGTTAGGCTTTATTTTCACGGCAGATGATTACAGTGTTTCACTAGATTTGCAGCAAGACGTGTTTGTAAGCCTGTTTAAACTAAAGCTGGAGATTTCCTTCAAAATAAAAGCTTTTTTGCTGTTTCTCGCAAATTAAGAGCTCAAAAGTGCAGTATCAGTTGCTAACAGCTACTGGTTTAAATGCGGTCCAAATCCAAAATATCTCTTTCAAGTGTAGAAATAAGAAAAGAAGTATTGTAATTTCCCATACTATAGTGCAGGGTTCCTCAAATCTTACCCTGGAGGTCCGATGCACCGCAGAGTTTGGATCTAACCCTAATCAAACACACCTGAGCATGCTAATCAGTGATCACTAGAAAACACAGGTGGGTTTTATCAGGGTTGGAGCTAAACTCTGCAGCGCATCGGACCTCCAGGGTAGGAATTGGGGAACCCTGCTCTAGTGTAAAGCAAAAATAAAATTCCTATGAGATTGTCATTTATTTTACAGTGCAGTTGTTTTGAAATGTATACATCTGATGGGGTCTCAAGTAGACTTTAAGATATTTAGCATTATTACAAGGCTATCTGGAAAACTTGATTTTGATGGTGTGTGCTGTTGATTTTCAGGAGGTGTGAGACCCGGTCGAGCGTCTATCAAATCAGATACTTCAAGACCTCAACCGTTCACAGTAAGTATCCGCTCAGACTCTGCGTATCTAAAATAAGGTCTGGTCATATGCTGGTACTAAAGTGTGTCGCGCAGCATCAGGCTGTGTACCATTCCCTTCACAGTTCCTTCACTTATTTAAGGTCACTTGTCTATTGAAAGTCAGGTTATGTCATCACTGATACACACACGTCTTGATTTTGAGGTCTTCTGCTTTCTTTATTGCTTTGTCATAAGGCTGACACTGCTGATCTCAGTCTGCTGCTTATTTCATGTCCAGCTCAGATAATAAAACAAAACCAGTCTTAATGGTCCATTTTCTGAAATTGAGAACTATACAACGTCTGAAGGCTGAATAAATAAGCTTTCTGTTGCATCTGATGGGGTCTCAAGTAGACTTTAAGATATTTAGCATTATTACAAGGCTATCTGGAAAACTTGATTTTGATTGGTCTAGCAGAGTGTTAACCTTTTAGATTTTTGTATTGCAA
>JAUMHP010052727.1:0-21304 GCA_032361065.1 Enteromius trimaculatus | reverse complement strand
TGATTGGGAGATAGATGGAGGGTGGCGCTTCAGACCAAAACAAAACATGACAACATAAACATCAGTTGAGGGCTGCAGCTGCGCTTTTTAAACGGGAAAATCCAGGCTGTACTACTGCTGTCAGCGATATGAGTACTTTTAATGAACATGTTTTCTTAATGCCTGTTGAACATAACAGAGACATTTTATGATTATTACAATAAGTTTCTTACATACGGTACCTGTAAGTTACTAAATTGTTTTTATTTTTCCCCCCAGAATGTTCTGGATAAATTGTGATAAGGATTTTTTTTTTTTTATGCAAATGTGAATAACATTATAAATGTGTACAAATTTTTGTCTCGTTTTTGTCCCTAAAGAATCAAAATTGTATGACTGAGATATGAAGTGACTATTTTCTGACTTAAATGAATAAAGGTGCAACAACAAGAAGTAGCCTACATTTCTTATTTTTGTCAATTCACAAGTTTGCGCTTCCTCATAATAGTAGTATAGCAAGTTTACTCTAGTGGCATGAACCCTACTAGCAACCCTAGACCGGCTCGAACCCGCGTGCCTTCCTGTGAGGGAAGGTGCGAGACGAGGTGGAGAAGGGGAGGAGCAGGGATGCGCAAAACGAGATGCGGAAGGGAAGGAGACTGGCGTATTTATTGTGGATATGTTTGGATCTCATGCTAAAGAGATGATTGGAAAGTGGAGCCAGCTGCGACTGAATATTCAAATGCGCTCCTCCCGAAATTAGTTTAGCAACATCACTTATTATTTGGTATTAGCTCATTGCTACAGGTATTGTTTTAGCAAACTTCAAGCATCTTTTCAGCTGCTTTCTTGATCTTTCACATTCACTTTTCAAGATCAAACCAGTTCCTAATTAATAAAATCAACAACCACCCAACTGTTTTCTCATTTTTACTCTTAAATATGTCAAAATGAGAATAAAATGGGGGAAAAACAGCACTTCATAACGGCTTACACTTTAAATATTTGATCATAAACTTAATTTATCTCGACACCCACATTGACGTAACACAACTGCAGATGCCAGAGAATAAATGAGTAATTTGCAGCACACATCCTCTTGTGTAATTGTTAATCAAGCGTCAGAGCTGTTTGTTGTCACGGCAGGTCAGGTGGATGGGTGGGTTGTGCAGAGGTTGGCAGGGGCAAGCTGTAGTCAGCCAGCTCTAAGGCTCAGTAATTAGGACCCCATGCTGCCCTCCTTTAAAGCCTGCTGTTACTGTCTCCCCCACCCCGCAGTGCTCTTATGCTTTGCTGCACTCCTTCCTCCAGCTTTCCTTTCCACTCTCTTTCTCTGTCATTACCACTCCTCTCTCATTCGCTTTTACTGTGAGCTTCACACTCTTGCGCAACTTCATTTAGCGAGTTCACCAGAATCAATGAGGTTTCTAGCTCGTTATCCCCTCAACGGGACTCCTGTAAAAGGATTACATCCATTAATTAAGATTAATTAAACTCAAAGAGCGCCCTTTTGGGTGATCAACAGTCTATTTATCCAAGAGGGTGGAACATTGACACCGTATTACCCAAGTTTTTACCACCTGACCAATGGCATAGTTTGCGGTCGTTGATAACGCGGTATTCAATAAAAAACATTTGCGTTTTTTTTCTGTCCTCTTTGTATTTTGTCCCTAATACAAATCAATTGAATGTATTATCGAGTGTTTTCCCTCAAGGTTTTATGGTCGAGAACCCAATAATTAGCACAGTGCTGTTACTGTTAGCTCACCTCTGCTCTCACAGGAGAACAGAACAGGATGTTCAGTCACAAGTCATTCAATAGAGATCGTTTAAGAGTAGCAAACGGTAAATATTTGGCCTGCTGAGCACACGTCCGGGTCGGACAGAAGCGGGCACTGGAAAAATAAAGACAGAGCAGAAGGTCAAGGGCGTAAAGTGTCAGGAGGAGATAGGATTGAGGCTAAAAACAAGCTCTGGGATAAAGAATGTTAGCCAAAAGTTTGGCACAGTGGCCATTCAACCTCGCTTGTGACAGATCTCTGCACAGCAAGTCCATACGGCGATAACGGAAGGCAGTGTAATAAAAAACATGATTTTGGCAGCTTGTGAAGAGTTAAAAGTGAAGCGTGTCAGGGCTGGGTAATATGGCTAATAGCATTATCATAATTTTTTTCTTCTCTCATATCATTTGATATTGATTTTTCAGTATCGCAGTTATTCATTTTATACCATTAAAGGGGAAGGAAATGTATACAGCACATGGAATGCATTTGTTTCTTCGCTAATGGTATGAAATGAATACTAATATATATTAGTTTGTTAGATCTCGAAAATAAATAATTTGGTGGTAAGTAAGCTACTTTGTTATTTTCTCTCTCAAATGATCATTTAATTTAAGCATCAAAAACAGCATAAAATTAATTTTGGTATCACTAAAGTATAGGTAATTCTTGCTATTAGCTTAATAGTATAAATGAGCTATTATTAACATACTGGCTGTTTATAAATCACATGTTCCGCATGACCATATTTTACATCTTTAATTATACCAGCCAGATTTAATGGTAATTCGTACATATTTTAAAAGGTGGCTAATTTGTACGAATTCGATCAACCTCACTTGTACAAATTCATTGCTCAATCATCTTATCTTATTGCACAATTCGTATTAATTTGTACAAATGATCTTCACCTAACTCCGCCCCTAAACTGTCACTGGGGTCTACAAAAAGGATATGGTGCGAGGTCGATTAGTCACCTAGTAAAATATGTACAAATTGGTCACGGGACAACATTTATCATACCCAAATACCCAAAAAGAAGGAAAAAGTTGTAGTTAATGCTTTTTGTTCACCGTTTTTGGAAAAATCAAACTTCAGATGACTACACAAACTATAAGAGGACATTTTACCAATGATAAAGTGACATAAGAAGCAGTAACCTAAGGTACGGAATTTAACCTTTCCAATGAAATCCTGGACTGTTATATAAGGGTTAAACATTTTCCCACACAGAATGAGTTCAAGTTTTTGTTGCAGATTCATCACGTTGACCTTTAACCTCATAATGCTAACATCAAGACATGGCTAGTTTTGCACAATATCCAAGGAGTTAACGGATTAAGTATATACAGAGGAACTCTGTTGGTACCTGAGAATGTTCCCAACATTAACCGTGATGTCTTTTTACTAAAATCCCCTTGCTACCCTCCACACTCTTCTATTACTAATTAGCACGTAGCTTAGCATCCAGTACAGCGTGTCTCTATGTATAGCTCTATAGATATTTTCCGGAGGTTTAACTTCGTTTGGGATTATATTTGGATCAGTGTATGGGAACAATGGTCAAAGACGGTGGCAGGGCAGGGAGGGGGCAGGGGAGAAGCCATCATTCTACCGTCTGGCGGGTAATACCACAGATGGGCCCCCCACAGTGAGTCACAAGACCCTTTACAGTTAAATTCAGCAAGGGTTTAAGCTAAAACAACTCAAAAAATACAAACACAGGCATTTGGTTTATTCACTCTAAATCGAAATAAACAATTTCCCTTGTACATATTGCATGCTCTGCTGAAAACAACCAATAGAACCCTGCCCAAAACACAATAGAAAATGTAATGGATTTATTGGATATGATGAGAATTATATTGGTTTTAATGGAAAGTATAATGGTGGCTACTGGCGGGACGTTAAATGTGTGTGTTCTGTGTATAAATACATGCATGCAAACTGTACCCAAATTCTAGAATTCTAGATTTTAGAGTTTGGAGCTTTTTCTTTAGATAATTCTTCCAGCATATCTTCTTCTGAAATCTGTTGGTCTCTATTCTGTGGTTCTCTTCTTAAGTGCCATTACCATAATTCAGGTGCCTTTTAGCAGTTCGCTTTAACCCCATTGGACTTAAGATCTTTCACAGGTGAGTCCAGACTTGACCCATACCCTTTGAAGGTCCTCCTAATCCCGTCTAAGAGATGTTTACCGAGCAGATTTGAGATTTCTAGACTCTAGCGGGGAAATTCACGGCTCAGAGCAGAGGTGATCCCAGAGTAAAGGAGGATTAAATGAGTTCACACTCGCTTAGAGCCGGTTCAGGGGTGGCAGGCATCTTTAAACCTGATTAAAGGGATCAGGTGTTTCTCTTAGACTGAATGTTATGGGTCTCATATTGTGGTATCGGACACGGACACCCCGTAACTCATTCAACACTCTCGGCTGGTATTGATAACAGGAGCTGGGTGGGGGATAAAGCATCACAATGCATTCTGGTAAATGTTACATGGAGAAAGCTGGCCCTCCCTGCTGGCTGACACCTGATAGCCATATTGGAGTGTAGGTAGGGAGTACGTCTGTGTTGGACCGGAAAGGGTTTCTGTTGTGTGAGTCTTAATTACTGTGAAACTCAAATACAGTCGGCGGGCAATTGGATGAACTGGAGAAACGTCCTTGAAAAGGGCAAAGGTTTATGATGCAGCTGACCAAAAGGGCTTAATGACTCAATATAATATGTTTGTCCTTATAGAAGTCACTAGACGAGAGAAAGACCAGTGATTGGTCAGATGTAAGAGATTTCAAGAGGTTTGTTTGTGGTAAATGAAAGGAGATAGGTAGGTCAAGTGTCAGAGGTCATCTTGTGTTGTGAATGCCATTGTTTAAACTGCCAGATTTGTATGAAGGGGTTATAGTGTGTGTCACTTTTGAGAGGAGCAGTTAACTCTGGGTGGTCTCTGTCTATCATAAAGGTGGTTTCACGGCAATGTCCTAGAAGAAGCATTTTGGGTTCCTCAAAGAACCTCAAGAAATAATGTTCTTAAGAAAAAACTCTCAACACTAAATGAAATTCCTTTTATGAAATTTGGAAGTTCTTCTTGACTAAGAATATATAGGAAGTATTTTCCCTCAGAAAATGATAATACATTTCACAATTAAATTACAAAGAACAAGCAACACTTAATTAATCACTGCATCTTTAATTTTTTTCAAACTTAAAAAAATTAAAAATAAAAAAGTGAAAAAGACAGAAAGTATTTATATATTTTAAACATCAATCTTGAAAAGGTTTTCCTAAGTCCTAAGTAATTTAAAATTGTTGTATCCATTTTATTACTCCTTTCTTCAATCCAAATTCAAATATCAGTTCTGCATCGCGCGCTACCATAATTGAAATTCAATTAAGAGAATTTAAAGGGAACTCAGTTCTAAACAATCCACAAACTAGCAACTCAACTTATTTGCAATGTCTAAAGTAAATATTATCCAGAATAAAAATCAGAGAGATTTTTCGTCTTAAATCACCACGAGGAAAGCAAACACATAGTGCTTAGTATTTGTGTTTTTATATGTCATTTAGTAGTTAACATGACATCTTGAGAACCAGCTAGAGGCCGATTAATATCACTATATTTGGTTACATATTTGTACACCCCACCTAGTATATAACTGTGTATGTATAGTATGTGACTGTGAAATAATAAGTGCAGTAACGCTTTCCAGTCTTCTAGTTCTGATAAATGTGAGACTCTAAAACGGAGCACTGAACATTTAATAACAGCCTACCATTGAGGGAACGATTTTATGACCACTGTGATATATTAGTGGAAAAATATGTCATAAAAGATGGATATCTGAGAAGCAGAGAGTCACAAAATGACAAATTTTCCAAAAGGAAATATCCTCCGGAAGGAAAAAAAAAAAAAGAAAATGCCTTGGTCACAATGACAGATCATAGCCTTTTAAAGTGTCCATCTTTTATAGAAGGAGTTTATAATGCCATATTTCAGCTTCACGCATGCATTTTTGTTGCATCGTCTCCCAGTTCTCCTTTTTAACCTTGGTCCATCTTTGACTCCTCCCTTCTTCCTGTTTCAAGCTCCCCCTCATGTCCTCACTCTTTTTTTTTTCTCCACAGAATTGCCCTCTTTCATCCACTCTCTAACCCCTCTTGCTTCTCTGAGACAGGAGGCACAGGTATCCCTCAAGAGAACAAGCCTAGGAAGAGTCTGTTGCCATGGGGATGGTGTCAATAGCCTGGAAGGGGGCTGTGGCAAACAAAACCATTCTACCGGACTAATTTATCCAATCAGAGGCACTGATGGAGCAGGGAGGGGGCGGTAGGTAATACTGCTCCTTGGAGAATCTATTCAAACAGAGCAGTGAGAGACAGTGACCCCTTCACCCATGACAGTGTGAATGCTCAGATAATGAATGACATTGTTATTTTCCTGGGAATTATACAGTAAACTGGACTTATGATAGGAAGGAAGGAAAGCGTCCCTATTCTGTATGCTCTTGAAGGAATAATGAGCATGTTTTGTTGTTTCTTATCACTATTCAGTATGTCACTATTGTCATTTCTTGTATTCAGAAGAGAAGAAATAGTTTCAGTGCTGCTTCTATTGAAGTGGTTCTCAAACTGATGGTCTGTGAAGGACAATATGCACTTAGCAACTGATTAGCAGATAAAAATGGAAGTTCCGATGAATAAACTTAAAAAAATATAGAAAACTGGAGGAATTACATGATTTAAACAAAGTTTTCACAACCATTAAAAAGTTTTTTTTTAAAAGACGTTTATGCTTTACTAATATGTTAAAAAAAATTATCTATTCCTGTAGTGATAAAACAGAATTTTCAGCAGCCATTACTCTAGTTTTTAGTGTCACATGATTATTGGGAAATCATTATAATATGCTTATTTAAGAAACATTGTCATTAAAGTTTTTGAAAACAGTTACGCTAATTTATATCAAGACTTATATAAGACTTTTTGATAAGTTCAAAAGAACACAATGCATTTGAAATTTGAATTATGTAACATGTAAATAACGTTACTGTAACTTTTGACCAACTAAATGTGTCATTGCAGAATACAATTATTTATTTTAATTGCCTTTTACTAATAGATACTTATGTGTATACTTATTTTCCCTCATTTTTACAAAAAAATAAAAAAATAAAATAAAAAATAGAAAGTGTAATAAAAAAAAATAAAAAAATAATAGTATAATGTAAGATTAATAATATCTTCCATATCATAATTTTTTTTATTCCAGTGCATCCCTATAGTAAAATTGAAACTATAATCAAGATATAAATCTAATAAATACTCATTTATACATGACTTTATTTTGACACTTTTTCCTGATTTGGTGGTCCAAAGCATTAGAACATTTCTTTTTCCCCGTTTTACTCCTGGTTTCCTTTATGCGGCAAAATTTTATGAGCCGACTTTGGACATTGACTCATTGTGGAACTTTTGACAACTGTAATTACTAGCTTGCCCCACCACCAGCTGATTGGACAGGATGACAGACTCTCCAACGGCTATGAAACAAAAACCACTCAAACACCATTTAGTCCCACTGCTGTGCTTGATCTTCCCGTCGTCAAGCAGCTCCCCCCGTCTCCTCTCACACAGATCGACAGAACAGCAGTGCAAACACAAGAATCAACAAGTCCATAATCCACCCCACTTTAGGGCTATCCTAGGTAAGTCTGAGAGGAAGTTTAGCCCCCATCCACAGGAAGCATTTAGCCACAGGCTTTCCCACAAAATATGCAGGTTTATTTAAAGCACGAAGGGATCTTTGGAGATGAAGTAGGTTAACCACAGCAAAGGAAAAGTGGGCGTGAGGAATACATCCTTGGAGGCCTCCAGGAGAGTAGAGGAGACCCCCACAGGGAGCATTTCTGCAGCTGGAGCAACCAGTCACACCCAAGACCTCAACATTCATCCCTCCAACCCGCAAGAAAAGGATCCGAGGCCAAGTCACAAAACAAAGAAACATGTCACAGAAAAAAAGGTGCTTTATTTTAAAACAAATGTATCCCAAAGGTTGATTTTACAAAATAATGCTCAGTATCATCTATACATTGCAAGTACATTTCTTCTTTGCTATCTTTTTTTTTTATTTATTATTTTTGTATTTTCTTTTGTTACAGTAGCTCTTTTGTAAAACAAAAAAAAGTGGAAAAGATGTTCTGAAGAAGTGTACGTGTGATCCTCTCATCACAATCTGTGTAATGGTGGGTTTTCTAGTGCGTTCCACCGTCGAAACTCAGGCTTCCTATAGGAACGATAAATTCAAACAAACAAACAAAACAAGGTTCTCCTATCTGCCAGCATATATACATAACATCCTTGTTTTCATCTAATTCTTCACCCAAACCTGTACACATAGATATTTAAGTTTATAACTCCTTGATGTGCACCGTGACTCAAGTGTCACAAGTCATTTAATGCGAGCAAAACGATTAGTTATTGTCTGAAAGAAGCAAAATGGCACACAAAACAAGGTGGTGAACAAAGCACAGTACAAAATGATGATCTCAGGACGCAAACCTGACCACTTTATGTCTCGAAACGACTCGCGTACTTCTGAAAATGATACTCACTCGTTCGGAACTTCTGCATGCACATAATAATGCTTACAGGGCACATCTTCAGTTTAAGGCACTACTACAATATCATTTTCAATATCTCAAAAACCAACCATACGCATCTGCTAGCTTATTAAGATCCAGCCAACACCAGTTCAATGACCAATAACGTGTGTGTAAGGCTATCGTCTTCTGCGTTAAATTATGTGTGCGATAATTGTGACTAGAAATCTGAACACTATTGCACAGGCAATGAGCCGATTCATCAAAACACTGTTGGTTAACACCAGCTGATTGGATTTACATATTACAGACACGCACACACATACAGAAACTCAAGAGACAGGCACAGGACTCGACTCGTGACGTAATGCTGAATGCAGTCGGAGGTTGTTAACACTGGGCAGTGATGGTCTGACGAAGACAAGCCAGACAGCTACATTAATACGGGACAAGCTTTCATGTTGAACAATGGCAGTAGTTCTTAACGCACATTGTCCTTCCGTCTCCTGCAGAGAGACTTCATTTTTGATGGCACAAACAAAAGAAATCCAGAGCTAATACAGTGAAGAAGGGGTTTGCAAATGGAGACTGAATTGATACAATTACAGCCACACCATTTCGGCAATCATTCTGTCTGGCTTTCCCCCATTGGGCTTTATCAAATCCAGCACGGTCCTCCCTGTCTAGCTCCTCCCTAGAGCAACTCTGAATGCCAGTAGAGAAGAAATAAATGTTGCCATGGAAACCACCAGGCTGTTGACAGGAGCTAATTTCTGCCTCCATCAGAGTGACAGCATTGAAAGTTGACGTGACTCATCGAAACTCATCGCTCACGGCGAGGCTGATCTGAAACACTTATCGACAGGTTATCTCAATACAAATTGCATTTGTTCGAACTGCTTCCTTTTAAATAAATCACACAGCTCACCTCACTGTGCAAGGGAAGGGAGACTGGCTATTGATTTGGCAACTTAAATCACCCCTGAACTGGTTTATCGGTGAAACAAAGCAGACGTCTTGTTGCCTCACCAATCTAAGAAACGATGACGAGAATTATACCCTCACTTGGTCCCAAAACATCTATTAAGCCAGCTAACTAATAATTAGGCAAATGTACAAAAAAAAAAAAAAAAAACGGTAGGTGTAAACTACTAGAAAAGGTGCATTTCCTACTCATTTATTTTACACAACTCTGATCGTTCTTATTTTGCAGTCTGAAGCATTTTGTAAGTGTCTACGCAGTCCCTTCCTGCTCGTTCGTCTCAGACATACCACTCCCTCCGGGATATCATTGAGCCATCCGTGTGCGACACATAGTCGTTGTCATAGCACTCCTCCGGCATGTAGGGGGAGCCGTTGCTCATTACTTGCGGCGCGGCAAACCTGCGGGGCTCTGCCTGCAGCGAGCTCCTCTGGATATGATGGGCTGGACTGAAGCTTTGTGGATGAACGGGGTGATGGTTGGTGTGATAGCCGTGCTCAAGGTTGTGATGATTATGGTCATTCATTTGACCGGCTGCTTCCCTTAGAGCTCTGCTGCGACCGTTGGGCGATCGCTCGCGGTCGAAATCGCCCCACTCTTCCCGATCCTTATCCGGGTAGATGGTGCCATTATCCTGGTTGGATTTGAGCTTGGTGTCGGGGCTTCCTTTGCTGTAGACTTCCTGCAGCTCGTGGGGCTGGGGAGCCTTTTGCATATCTGAGGGGCCGTGATACTGTTTTGTGTAGTAGTCGCCGCGAAAAGTCCGCTGTTGGTGCTGGTAATAAACTCCACTTAGAATAAGCAGCAACAGCAGGAACAGGGCTCCGCCTACTGCCCCACCCACAATCGTGCCTAGGTTCCCTTCCGGCAGAGGCGCCAGGGTTGGAGATGTGATGAGGGCTCGCTGCTTATTGCCAGGCACGGTGGCAGAGATGTCGGCGGTTAGGAGGCGCACAGGGGTTGTGGGGGGCATGGTGGTGGTTGAGGGAGGATCTAATGGAGGGAAGGAAAAGGGAGAGGCAAGAGGGAGGGGGGCAGGAGGCAGGGATGGACAGACAAAGAAAAGTAGATAATGTCAATGCCAGCTACATCAGTATATCATTAACAGTCATATGAATCTGCTGCCAAGATTTTAATATCTTCTAGCATGACATATAGCAAGAATAACAGAACTCTATCCTCTATTGCCATGGATGCAACAGTGCCAGGTTTGGGTAAGGTCTTTTTTGCGATTGCAAACCTGAAACTGTTGTCCAGAGCAAAGACGACTAAAAAAAAAAACATGGAAGAGAAAGGAGAGTTGGAATCTTTATGATAAGGGATTCATGAGGAGCTACATACTAACATCTCCAGCTAACACTGAAGCACAGTCATCTGTAACAATGAAACCTAATGAGCAACATTTGTGTTAGCTGAGAGAGGGAGTACGGATGACCACATAGCTGAGTGATGAGAACAAACTAAATGGAAGGAAAGGGTCAGGGAAAGGGTACGTGGTACTGGGGGAGGGGAGAGGGACAGACGTTGCGAATACCCGAGGATTGGGTGGCTGCTACACCTAACTGCTAACATGGTGCTAGGATAGAAGACTGCGTTAACGCCATTACCATGCATTGATCTCTCGATTGTGTTAGGGAGCAGCGTGTAGCGTTTCATCGCATTCTGGGGCATGCATCTGGACTATGCAAGCAGGGTTCTCGGAGACTGGAAGCTGAAAGTCAAACTATCCCATTACGGAGTGTCCTGTTCCCGGCGCAATGAGAGCTATTTGGCTGGCTGTGAAGTGTGTGCATGCATTGAGTGCAGAATGTGCGAGTTCACTCTCAGGAGTCAGGGCTGCAAGCTCTTCAGGGTTACGCGGTTCAAATGCTCCAGCTAAAGTGGGGAATAATTTGCTCATCCTTGCAGGAATGAATAATAAACGTAGCATACATAAAGCATTCTTGGACGGTATTGTTCCCGCAAGGTTAAAGGTAATTTGGATGCATCTGTGGGTCTGGTGAGTGAACGTATACGTATGTAAAAAAGAGCAGCTTTTTAGTTCAGGAAATGTTCTGTATATTGTTTTGGGAATGTTTTTGATACAAAATAGATCCAAAATCCTTTTCACACACCCACAATATTCCTGGCACGAACATTTGTTTCATATGTTAAACCACAGGGATAGTTCAACCAAAAATCAAATGTATTACCAAGACTGATCCTAACATCTAAAAGGGCAAAGCATGGTCTCGAAAGCCCAGGTTGTTACTCAGTCACCCTTTTTTTTAGGACCTGGTCATGGTTATTCTGTTGAGTGAAATATTCACTGAATCTGCTCACTAATTGCTCTTTTGATCTAGGCCTGAATGCTTAGTTTCAGAACTTGATCTCAATTCTCCATGACTAAGTAGTTCCACAGATAACAAATTTACATTGTGGACAATTTAAATTATTTTATGGCATCAGAAGACTTGGGAAAAAAAGCACACACATCATAAAAGACTAACTTTACGCTTTTTTGGAGATTAACACTATAAAACACCACTACATGGAAAAGGCCTTCGTGATCATGCTTTAAAAAAAAAAAAATCAAATCTACAGAAGAATAAAAATCATCAACAAGGTGATGAGTAATAATGACTATACTGAATTATAATTTTTGTGTGAACTATCCCCTTAAACCACAAGGACATGGATAATGTCAATTTATTTTAATTTATTCAATTTCGCTCAGCGCGTTAAAGAATAATTTGTTTCAAATCAATAAACTGTAGAGCTTCTGGCCTCAGCACGTCAATGTCCAGAAGGGAAGAGAACAAAACAAGTCACGGAAAGGTCAGAAATCTCTCCCTCTCTGTGCTTCCATAAAATCCAAATTTATTATAATTCTCGTGCAGTGTGAGGTATCTCATTCCTATCCACGCTGTATGGATCAACCTGTTTGGACGGAGTGTGTAGGTGTGTATTTGGGGGGTGATTGTTGAGCACAAAGGTAGAGACATGTTATTTAACATGCAGGACAGGTACTGCCCACCCATAATCATGCACAAAGATCAGCAACTAACAGCAGCACACACACTTTCACACTCACTCCATCAATACGCAAACAGTAGGATTTATATAGTAGAAACATCACGACTCAAATGACGCAAAGGGGACTCTTATAAGATAGACGCAGACAACTTTGACATAAAACAACCAAACACGCACAGAATCGCAGTTAGAAGCGGAATCTTTCTCAAGAGGAGAGCATAAGAAAATTTAAAAAGAAAATACATAATTAATGCCGGTTGAAAAGAGCTGGTGAATGTTTCATGAATCTAGGACATCTCTCAGTCAAGGTTGCTTCCGCTCTATTCTCCCCTTGTATAACAGCGTGACAGTCTCAGAGATGTAAGTGTGCATGAGGGAGGGAGAAAAAGCAACAGAGAGAGGGAAGGGAGTAGTAGTGATTATCACAGAAACTCATTAAACAACAGTGTTCAATGTTTAATGTTCATGCAAAAAATGATGGGAGATAAACATAATGGAATGTGACATCGAACACCTGTCTCAGAGGTCAACTAGATAATGACTGAGGAAACCCAATAAAACCCATGAAAAATAAAAGCCAAAGCTGAACCTTAAAATTTATTTTAATACAGGGCCAATGGTCTCTGGCTCAGAAAAATGTATGTAACTCTGAGTGATGAGATCTTCTAAAGAAGGTCTGTGTGGCTCGACTAAAATGGTTCACCCAAAAATAAACAGCATACATTTTTTAAACAAATAAATATTAGGAATTAATATTTTTAGGTGAACTTCTCCATGAAGAAAATGAGATAAGGCATCGTCAGTCCATTCGTTTCAGAATAACGCCAACATTTCAACCCACCAATACTGGGTGTGTGTGTGTGTGCGAGTGTGTTCCAATAAATTTGATTGGTAAAGTTTTGATGTTATTTCTTACCATTGTTTCTCCAGTTTCACATAGGATACATACTGGTGAACTTAAGATGAGAATATCATGTTTCACGTCTCTTACTCACCCTGAACACGTATACTAATGTCTCGACTGTGCAGTCCGATGTCGTTTGCCACCTCACACCTGTAGACCCCAGAGTCGTTCTTCTGCAAGGGTCTCATAAACACCAAAGAGTTATTCACCACCTCTGCTCCACCTGGCATTTCTCCATCCAACCTAAAACATGCAAACACGTCTTTATCAAACTCCTTCCTGCATCAAAGTCCTACACAGGCACCATGGAAAATGTAAGTAGCAGCTGAAATCTACAACGTCATTCAAAAGTTTGACTGAAAACATGTTTCTCAAAATCTTAGAATCCTAAATATTAACAACCAACTAAATCTAATGGATAATTGCAGACAAAATTGACTTTCAATCTGTTATTTTTATAGCTCAAATTACTCCATTGTGGTTATTTTCCTCAAAGAATGGTTTGCTAAAACATTTACGACTGCTTGAGGCTCACATGACTGATGTCTAACTTAGTTAACAATACTGACAAACATTAACAGATTAATGGATTACAAAAATGAGCTTTGCATTAATTTTTGCCACAATGTTTGGCCATCCACTCATAATACTGGACACTTGCATTGAAACCTGACAGTTTGAAAGCTACTTGGATTTTGTGAACGCTGGAGATAATCTGCTGCTTCGAGATGAGTTCAGGAAACGGGCAATAACACTCTTGAACCCGTTCCAGACGCGGTGCGCTCTGGCTATTGTGAGTGTAGTGGTTACACACCTGATCCATCTGAAGTGCTGGGCAGGCGGGTTGGCCTTGGCTCGACACTTCAGCTGCACATTCTCCCTGCCCACATACCAGTCGCCATCATAGCCCAGCACCAGGATGTCTGGAGCAACTGTGCACACACACAAAGCACAAAGGGATCATTCAGAGTAGTTTAAGAAAGGTAAGGCTAGGCTATGCCTTGTTTAAGACCCTATGAAATGACATGACGAGTGCAGTTTTCTGATCCTGTGTTGACGCATTTCCTGTTGAAACAGAAAGTTTAGGCAGGACATATAAATTTTTAAAAGACCTAAAAGGCTTAGTTTACATCACAGCCATAAATCACCAGCAGCCATGCTGATTTGACGGTTGCCATGTGTTATGTATTTAGGGGCGGGGCAGCCTCATGCTTGAGAGCATCCAATCGGATAAAAATCTGTGAAGTCAGGAAAAATGATTAATATTTTGGGTGAAAAAAGGACATTATGTTTGAACTAGGTTTAATCTGTGAAAAAGTTACATTTGCAAGATAAAAATGTGACAGAAGAAATACCAAGTCAGTCACAATCTTGCAATTTTGACATTGTCTCTTATTTGAGACTTGGGACTGTAACATCTCACAAAGAGTGTTCAAATTGCTCTAAAAATGTAGATATTACACACACTGGCACAGATACAAAGCAACTTCTATATAAAAAGAAACTATGAGAAATAAAGTTGAAGTTTTAAGTTTGCAACTTTAATTACTTTTTTTTACAATTTTTTGCTGACACAGAAACATCTTTTATGTGCGCCTATTTTTATATCCATGACAAATGTTACATTAATAAAGTAGCAATCTATAACACAACAACATTATTATTATTACTAATTGATCATAAAGCAACATAATTCATCATCAGGACTTTGTGTGTCTGACCAGCAGTACAAACCACTTACAAAGACAATGGACACTGTATTGATTTGTGCCTTTGGAAAAGCTCTTTAAAGTTCTTTAAGTGAGCGTGCAGAATTAAGATGTCATGTAGACCCTATGAGATGAAAAAAGATGGATGGAAAACGAGGGAAAAAAGCTTCCGTGACTGTATAGCCTCTACTGAGCACAGAAGCGTCGTCCCATGACTGATGTGACCTCTCTCTCTCCTCGTACTCCTTACACCGGCTTCTTCCTTTGCCTGCCCCTCACCGCTATATCTATATTTCATACAGCGGACATCTGCGCTTACGTACTCGCCACCACCGCAGATACACACTTACGCGCCTTCCTCGCTGCTCAATGGTGCTTAGTAGAAGTCTGTGTGCAGAAGTCGTTAAACGCCGCTGATAAATCATTTGTCTGAAGCATCACTACCAGTATTCAGCATAAGTTCATGAAACCCTGAGGATTGCGTCTTTGCAAAAGGGCTTTTAGCTTTATCATGCACAAGACGGCATCAAGACATCATGTCATGTGGATAGTTACCGCACTGGGGTGATATGGAAAACAGATGTGAGCTCTAGACATAAATCTGATTGCTTGACGTGGTATAGAAAAAATATAAGTTACTGTGAAATCTTCATGGAGATGCTATTTCGGGTTTGTTGTGTTAGTTTGAGCAAACAAAAACAGGCTTGCGTGCACACAGGAGCAAGCGCCAAATGAGACTCAAGTAAATAGGTTTAGTGGCCAGTTGGCTGATAAGTGGTTGCATGGTTTAAATTGCAAAAACTCTGATTCTTGCAGTTGTTGTTTTTTTTTATTATTTTTTTTTATATCATATTGATGTGAGTAAATTTTAAAATGGACATGCAGGGCTGATTACCCTGATTATTATTATTGATCTGACATGATTTTGGTGTGGACGTGTATGCATTTCAGTATATTTTTTATATTTATAACAATCCAACAAAGCAAATATAATCTAGAACTGATATATTGAACATTATGAATAATAATATTTTAAAAATGTACTAAATTAACAACACAAAAACTGTTGAGTGAATACTAAAAGCACACTTTAAATGGCATTTCTTTTGTAAAAGCACTCCTAAAAAAATAAAATGAATAACTGCTAAAAAAAAAAAAGAAAAAAAAAAAGAAAAAAAAAAAAAGAAAAAACTACAGAAAAAACTTAAATATAAATACTTATCAAAATGCAACAGAACAGTAATACTGTGAAACATTATTAGAATTTAAAAATTACATTTTAATAAGAAGTAAGAAATAAGAATTAATATTGGCTAGCAAATTTAAGCAAATCAAAAAAAGTTACATGAAAATAGATTCTGCATAAACAGGATCATGCACACACAGTTATAAAAAAACAAATAAGATACTTACACTGTACGTTGATGATATAGGGTATCTTGAAGTCACTCTGTAGAGCAGGGTGTTTGACTACACATGTTAGCGTGTGGCCCTGGGCGTGGCGGGACGGTTGCCAGGTGTAGTGCACCTGGGTGGTAGTGGTGCCGTTGGCATCGTCCTGCATGTGGGCCTCTGACGTGCCGTACAGATTCGTCTCCCAGGACACGTCTGCAGGGGGCCGAGCCCTCTCAGCGATACAAGTGGCCACTGTGGTTTCATTGCCACCATCGATCAGAGCTGAAGATCCAGCAGAGACGTACACCTTCGGCTCCACTAACAAAGAGAGAGAGATTTTTTGAGTTAAATATACCACACCACTTGCGTTTAATTCTGAGCTTTAATGTGAGGAGACAAACTCACACTATTACTAGAAAGATGTATCAAGATAATGAACCACGCTAAAGGATATCCATTCAGATGAGAGTACAAATCTAACTAAAAGCTAATCCCCTCAACATTAAGAATCGCTCTGGTACTACAGCCAATAAATTCATAAACCGATAAGAATGACTGAAAATAATTTGATTTTCGCTGAGAAGAAATAAAAGACTTATCGGACTGGAAAAGAAAATTCCCTATGGTTACAACCGGCTGAGGGGCGGCCTCGATTTCTCATCAGAGAGCACTAAGTGCTTTTCCAGGGCAGATGAAATTATTTGTTTTAATGGCTTATCCAGTTTAAATGGCAGAAGGGGTGGGGCTTGGGTGTGTATGATCTGTTATGAATCCAGCAGTGTTCAGACCTGAATAACTGAGCTTTGCCCACTAAATCAAGAAAGGCTAAAACAATCATGCTGTATATTGACATACGCTACTGTTCAAAAGTTAGGGGAAGTTTTTACAAGGATTTAAAGGCTGATCAAAATGCAATAAAACAGTAATACTTTGAAACATTAATATAAATTTAAAATAAATTGTTTCTGTGTTTTCCTGTGATGGCAAAACTAAACTGAAACTGAGATTTTTACAACATCTGAAAGCTGGATTAATAAGGTTTCCATTACAGTTCGTTAGAATATGACAATAATTTGCTGAGATACAACTATGTGAATATCTGAGGGCACAAATTAAGCATATTAAGTTTTGATAATTATGTCAGGAAATTCACAAAATATCTTCATGGCTCATGATCTTTACTTAATACCTAATAATTTTTGGCATAAAAGAAAAATCAATAATTTTGACCCATAGCCAATAACACATTGCTGGCAATTGCTACAAATATACCTGTGTAACTTATGTTCTTTTTGGTCCAGGGTCACATATTGTGAATACCTTTAATTTAGATCAATTTATTGCATCCTTACTGAATAAAAATATACATTTATTTTCAAATAATTAATTTCATTTTTCAAATGTAGTGCATTATAATAGTTTCTGCATTTAATTTCCTAAAGTTTTATTAATGAAGTAGCAGGTCATCATAACTCAATTACGGGCATGATGAATCAAAATGTATTCTCTGATGCACGACATTAGACAAAATATAAAAATAATTTTGCAAACAAAATATTTACAAAATATTGACATTTTTTAGCCTTAAATGATCAACAATTTTCAACTCAGTCAAAACCATTTTCTGGTTCATTCATATTGTATTTAAAAAAAAATAGTCATTCATACTTGCCCAGCCCCGAAAGTACTTACAAATTTTACTTAGTTCTGAGGAAATCTATAGCATAATTTAGGGTCACAATGCGTATCATATTTGGTGATATCATCTGATAATAAATATTAATTTGTATAAGTCAAAGGATGCGTACCAAACAGACCTATTGATTAGTCTTTGTTTCTCCCCCTCTTTTCTTTGAAGTATTTTACTTGTGAAGTATTAGCATTGGCAGTTGACCTTCAGAGACAACAGTAGCAGCTGTGGTTATCATACCTTCAACCATCCACTGTTGTGTGGTGAGTGACATGTCATGAGTGCCTGTGTGTGCCAACTCTCGTGTGTCACTTTATACCACAAATTAAACCGGACCAGGCATTGACATCCTTGACCCTAAAGTGCAGTGGGTCCCAAAAGCAATGGGCATCATTCCCACACTCATACACTCCCATCTCCACACACACAACCTGAACATTCCTCCTGATCTAATTATAGCTCCGGCGTGTGTTCCCCTCCCTCGTTCCTGCTCGCTCACTTCACCACCACTTTCCATCCTCCTGCATCCTGCCCCCCCCTCCATCTCTCTTTTTATTAAAGCTCTCAGTCCCCATTCGTCTCTGCTCTTGTTCACGTTCTGATTTTCCTCCAACTGCACAGCTCATTTTATCGATGACATCATCTTTTTCAATTCATCTCTTTCTGAGCTTTATGAACCTTCACTCAACTCGTGTGTCTACATGTCTGTCATTCTCTAAAACAGTACAGATTCTACACCGTATGTGTGTGGCACACGTCAAAAATACATCATTTCATCTGACAATTTATAGTTCAGTTATGGTTTACAATTATGGCCCACGCCATTCAAACAGCACAACGTTCTCTCTTTGATGAAATTGAATAAAAATAACCCATTAGGGTTACTATTAGGATTGGACAAACACACAACTATGCATACAGTATATGGTGACTGTGTGAAAGAGTTTATGTAGCGGTGTGTTTGTGGACTGTGTATATGAACACACACATATATGGAAATATTTACATTTATATTCTTATATTATATTATATTATATTATATTATATTATATATTACATATGTGTGTGTGTGTGTGTAATATATAAACAAGATTTTCTTAAATATATACTTGCATTTATATTTAGATAATAAATATAGCCTACACAGTATACATATATACACACACGAACAAACACGCATTTATTTGTATATTTTATATTTAAATTATAAACATATAAATAAATAAAATAAATAAATAAAATAAATAAATGTATGATTAATTTTATATATAATTAATAATAAATCAAATCAATAAAGAATGTTACATACCTACCCACATCTGCTATATATAGCTTAAAATATGCACAAGAAACTGCCAAGGCAGAACAGAAAGCTGAACAGTCTTGGCCATGTGACATTAAAACCTTATTTTGTCTAATTTTGTATTTAAATAATTAGCACTGTATAAATTATACATTGTTGTAGTAATACTAACATTTACAAATGTTGCTATAAAACAACCAGTGCATGGCTTTTTATACTGATTTTTTGTTGAAAATAAAAATGGGATTTTATTTTCATTTCACCTTTGCTAAAATCTATTCTTGATACCACCGATGACACTTCCAGGATGTTCCCTGGGTAACCTTCATCTTGAGCTCACAGAGGAAACAGCGACTCTCCTCACGCCTCCATAGAGCGATACATAATTGATATACCTAACATAAAGCACTATGCTTGTAAACTTCGTTTGTTGTCTCTTGTACACCCAGATAACAAGAGCACACTGCTTCGTTCGGCTGTATCTGTGTTTAGCAGAGCAGATGGCTCAGGGGGTTTGGTGGAGGAAGAGAGTTTAAACATCACCATGTTCTCTAAAAGAGCTGGACCGTCTCCCAAAACACTGCTTTCATTCCTGCCCTGAAGTTGCTCTTAATGTTTTTCCACCCTCTCGCACACACACCGCATACTTGCCTACTTACACAAATAAGCAGGTCTTTATTCGGCAGCTGTGATGTGCATCCACTCGCACGCCTTTCTTTGTTTGTCGACCGCACGCATGCGAAAGGTTCGTCACGGCACTTTCGTGTTAATACACAAGCACCACGCTATGAAGTGCATAATCTAAATTAATCGGACAGAAAAAAAACACTGTCTCTCGTTACCTATCACGCTGACGGTGGTGGAGGCCTGAGTGTTACCCAGCGGAAATGTGGCAACCTTGCAGGTGTATATGCCGATGTCAGCGAAACCCACGTCTTGCAGCATGATGGTGGCATCGTGCATGGAGGGCGAGCGGAAGGACAGCCGTCGCTCATATTCAGGTGGGATGGATATACCAAATATGGGGTTATACACTGCCAGGGTCACCCATCCAGTAGGCAGCTTCCTCTCCCACGAGCTCTGCGTCAGGCTGAGGTTCGTGTCCACCTGCACCCGGCAGCTGAGGGTGACGTTCTTTCCCAACACGGCGTTCACCTTAGGAGGGACGACCACCTGACTTCCATACACCAGTCCTAGGAGAGAGAGGAATGCACACATCGTTAGGCAGGACACTTAAGCAGCTGCAGAAAAGTGCTCTTGAGCTCTTGCACCATCTCAACTGACAAATCCGTTTTTATCCTGTTCAAGCTCCGATCAATCAGACGCCAAGGTCTCTAAGCACAGCTCCTAATTCCAAACCAGAAAAGTCAATTCCCTTTAGCTTCGACGTCTGAGGAGGAACACCGGTTAGCTGGTTTAATTTGTTGTGCTGTAAAACGAGCAAATGAAATAAGTTTTATTGTGCTGGAGCGAGGCTAAAATTAGCCCTAACATTTGACTTGCTGCAAAAATACTGAATCCTAAAGTACAAAATAGGTCAGGAACAATGCAGTCAGAATGGACTGGAGAAAAATCCCAAAACTAAGACATTTTATGAAATAAGAATGAAAATAAATAAATAAAAAGAATAAACTAGCCTATATATTCTACTAACTGGCCATTTGTTTTCTGAAATGCAAATTACTGTGTGCAATTCAATTGTTTTGTACATAACTACAGTATAAAATAATGTTTTAAAATGCAATTAAATAAAATTGTGCTCAAGTAATTAGCCAATCGTTTCCCCCTGATTTATTAAGTTACTAAAGCAACACTTCATAATACATATTTATACTACGGGGCCGTTGAATGCTTGAATCTGATTGGTTGATGAACGTTCTGAGGTGTGCAATTATTTTCAGGGAAACGCACAGCGAACGTAGTTCCAGGCAGCTCTCTTGACCGCATT
>JAUMHP010052163.1:0-21445 GCA_032361065.1 Enteromius trimaculatus | reverse complement strand
ACACAAACTAATCAAAGGCTAAAGTGAGGACAGGTGTACAAAACAGGTGAGACGATTGAACTTAATTAGGGAAAAACTAAACAGACAGGACTAAACCAAAATACACAAAGACACGGGGGAGACAGGACAGACAGGGGCAGAATGTCACAGTCACACAGCGCTAATATGATTACTGCTAAACATTTTAAATTAAAGGTCGCCTAAAAAAACGTACTCTGGTGGCTCAGCTAAAATATTCTAAACGGTTAAGAAAACGTAAATAACACAACGTAACTTACTTAAAGGTTCTTGTCCCATAGTCTCTGTGCACAGCCAGAGTAGGCAGCTCTTAGGTTCAGGAAATAGTCCTCCATAAATGTGCTGAACATACTCTAATACAGGGATACTCAAAGACTGGGTTTCTTAAATCTTGCCCTGAAGGTCCAGTGCACTGAGTTAAACTCTAACCCTAATAACGCACCTTAGCATGCTAATCAGTGTGTAGCAGTGAGGCTCCTCCTTAAAAACTGTAAATTCATATAAATTCGAGGGCAAAGTAGTATGGCGTCATGAGTCACGCCCTTTCGCTCCCTGCGTCACATTTAGTCGTAATCAAGGTATCTGAATGATGATGTATGTTTTTTTTATAGCAAACTGAAGCTCACGTTGGTGTATTTCCCTATAGAATGACAATTTGAATGAAATCCCGTGGTTGGTAGTTGACTAAGTTTGTCCCTCTGCAGGTAAGAGAGTTGGTCACAATGTGTCTTGTGTATGAAATGTTTCCAGTGGCAGCGGTGTTTATTTTTATTTAGCGGTTTGAATGAGACTGCTCCAGCACAGCAAGTGTGGGTGTTTACCTAATATTACGGACCCTCTACTGAGCCCACTGTTTCCCAGATAGATTGAACGAGTTCTCAGCTTCCCGGCACATTTGTTGTTGCCTGACTGGTGAGAGATCAGATCATATTTCAGATTTTAGATGTTTTAAATTTATTATGGGGAGATTTTTATTGCAATCATGGAGGGTTTGTTGACCTGTTGTAATGCTGTGTTTTCTGTTTTCATTCTGTCACTGTTTAGTATTGGTTTCGTTTTCATGTTTCCTTATTTGGTCTTGTTCCTGTTCTTGTTCAGTTAATTAGTTATTCGTTCCACCTGTGCTCCTCACCTGTCTTGATTTGCTCCCTAATGTGTCCATGTTTAAAAACCCGTTCAGTTTGTCTTGTCCTTTGTGCTATTATTAACGTTGCTTTGGTTCTTGTCAATTTCTGTATTGTTTGAAGTTCCTGATTAAAATACTAAAAGTATTTTCCTGTTCTGTCGTCGCCTGCCCTTCTCTACACGGAACCGGGACACCTGTTTAATTTGTAAGATTATTATTATTATTGTTGTTGTCATTACAGACAGATCAGTGACGTCCCATTTACAGTTAGTTCCTCTATTGTTTGAGCTACGTGGGAACTAATATCTGGATACGTTGCTGCTTTGTTTTGGTTAGATTTGGTTTTGTTTGTTTTCCTTTTGTTTCTTCGCTCTTGAAGTTGTATGTGTGGGTGAGTGTGTGTGTGTGTTGTTTGGAGGTATAAACATTATTTGTTGGTTCTTTAAGTATTTGTGGAATGTGTGATAAGATGTCTTCTGTATGAGTTAGCGTTATTGCGCTCCGCTATCCGCTTGTTGTGTGGTGCTTGCCCAAACATCTTGTTGTGGTGTTATATTACGTGTTTCTAGGAGTTATGAGTTTAGTGATGTTTGTGCCCTCTTGCTACATTTTGTAGTTTTAGTAATAGGTAATTTATTGTTTTTGTGTATTCTTGTTTGGAATACAAATATTGTATCTGGTTGTTTATTTGTGGGTCAGTTGTGTGGGTGGCATAACTTGTGTTATTGTAATACACCTGTAATGGTGAGTGATCATATCTTCTCTGGTGTATAACCCAATTTTTACTCGCAGGAGCTGAATGCCTAAGGCAGTGATGGATTTCTGGTGTTGGTGCTTCTTTCACGAGTGCTGGTTGAAGTGTTTGTTTGAGTGTGGTATGCGTGTGTCACAGGTTTGTTGATGTGTTTTGAAATGTCCAAAACAAAAATAGTTACGTTCGTACTGTCCTCGGGTCAATTTGACTTGCATATTTTAATATTCTAAGGCTACTCTAAAGACCCAAAATAACAACAGTATTATTTATATCTCATTATTTTAGTCTTTTACTATCCTGTGAAGCAAAAAATGTAGCATTCTCCCAGTAATTTCAATACGAAAATGTTTTTTTTTTATTTCTTTCAATCTTTTTTTCAAAAAAGTTCTTTTTCAAAAGTTTTTAGTTTGTTTTTTTTTTCTTGAAAGTTTGTCACTTTTTTGTGAAACCTCCGAAACCAACAGAAGGGGCTGTGTCAGTGAATAACTGGATGTCTACTGGGGCAGCTAGGAGATCTTGGTAGAAAAAGGAATGGCCGTTCCATTGTGAAAGTAATGAGACCCTGAGCTGCGGTTCGTGGAGGCAAGGGGCTGATAGGGGATGTGTCTTCAAGGGATGGGACTGAGGAGGTGAGAGTTAGGAGGTGGGAAATGAAGGGCCAATTGGAATAGATAAGAAATATCCTGTCGACCTTTCTTTGGTAAGAGAAGCTTGGAATTTGGAATTGGGAGTCGAGATTAATACCCAGAAATTCGATGCTTGTGCTGGGACCTAGGGTTTTTTTTTTTTTGTGAGCTATAGGAATTCCGAGGTCCAGGACTTTCCTCAGGTCATCGGCTGGGATGGCTTGGGGGAGGATGACTAGAAAGTCATTGAGGAGGTGAATGAGGTGGTGGATTTGATAGTTATTTGAAAGAATCCGACATATGCTTCGGAAAGCATGTCGAAGATCTTGGGACTTCTTTTGCAACCAAAGGTGAGGCGAACTGCAAAGTAAAACTGATTCAGCCATTGGATTCCAAAGAGATGCCAAAATCAGGGTGAATTGGCATGACTTTGAAAGCAGATGTAATGTCCACTTTTGCCATCCATGTGCCTCGTCGACTTTTTAATGATAGAAATGGCTTGGTCTATGTTATAGTTGGACTCTTGGGACATCTGAAGGACTCTCTCCCACCGACCCTGGACCCACACCAGTTTGCCTAGCAAGGCAATAGAAGCAGTCTTTCACAGGGAACTGCGACCAGAGGTGCAATCTCATATGGCCATTTACGATAATAATATGGGTCTTGGGGAATTCTTAAAGAAAGCGGCCAATGTCACCCAACACCTCACCGCTGGCACAGCCCTAGGAGAGGGTGACCGCACTGAGATGAGTCTTCCTGAACCCGAGGTTATGCAAACAGATGCTTATCACTTGCCCGAAGCAGAAAGAGATTGTAAACACCTGGAGGGCAGATGCCTGTATTATGGTGGGAATAATCACTTTTCTCCGGGGATGTCCAGTCCGACCTCCACATCTCTTGGTAAGTGCAACCTCTGTTAAACACAGTGTTAACATAATACCTTTAATCACTGCCACGATCATATTCAACACTCCCCATCACGCCCCATCACTTCGTTATAATTTATATAGATGACATATTAGTATACTCACCTGATTTATCCACCCACCGTGTCCAAGTTCAACAGGTTCTCCAAAGGCCATTCACTCTTCCTCAAAGGAGAGAAATGCGAGTTCCACAAGACCCAGGTACAATTTCTAGGGATCTGCTTCTCCATAGAGAAAAGCAAAGTAGAGGCAGTGCAACAATGGCCCACTCCCACTACTTCGAAAGTCCTTCAGAGATTTCTGCGTTTCGCAAAATTGTATTGACGATTCATAACAGGTTATATCTAGATCACTGCACCCCTTACTTCACTCCTTCGAGGAGGGAGAAATACTTTACAATTGACCCCGGAAGCCACTCGCACACCTTTTGCACAGCCCCTATACTTAGACACCCCAAACTCCCATTCTAGTAGAAATACATGGAGCGACATTTGGGGTAGGGGCCGCCCTTTCACAATGGTCAGGAACACTGCAACACTGTTGCAGTCCTCCAACACTGCATTCCTGTGCCTTTTAAGTTATCCACCGCCGAACAAAATTATGACGTGGGTAATCGTAAGCTCCTAGCTATAAAGCCTGCTCTCGAGGAGTGGAGGCACTGGCTTGAGGGGGCTCGCCATCCATTTGTAGTTATGATGGACCATAAAAACGTACAATACCTGCTAAACTAAGCGCCTTAACCCACGTCAGGCCAGGTGGGCCCTCTTCACTATGTTTGATTTTAAAATCACATATTGCCAAGGGTGTAAAAACACTAAAGCCGATGCTCTGTCCCGGCTCCACCGACCTGGTCCTGAAACTGAACCCATAATGCCACCCACAATTTTTTCTTGAACCCATTCAGTGGGATCTGGAGAACCAGCTACAGACCGCCACTCAGCAGGAACCTGCTCCTCCCGAATGCCCCGCAGGACAGGACGTATGTACCTACCTCACTCTGCTTGCCTCTAATAGATTCTGTACACACCTCACCTGGATCCGGGGCACCCGGAAATCGGCGAACTTTATCACTCATCCAGCACCAGTTCTGGTGGCCACAAATGGCCTGAGATGTCAGAATATATTCCGTCACTTTGGCATTCCAAAATATGTTATATCTAATCGAGGGCCACAATTCACTTCAAGGGTCTGGAAAGAATTCTTCCGCTTACTAGGAGTGACCACAAGTATTTCCTTAGGATATCACCCTCAGACAAATGAACAAACTGAGAGATAGATACAGGAGATTTCACGGTACTTGTGAGTCTATTGCCTTGATCATCAGCAGGGCACAATACTTACCCTTTACACCTTTATTGGGAAAATAATGACCTCCCTAACCCTACCCAATACTTTTTCAACTTTTGTATTATTTCTTTCATTTTTACTCAAAGTAAATGCTTTTCTGATGTTATTTGAAATTATAAAAGGGAGAAAAAGGGTTTGGGCTCTAAGAGGGGGTCCCCCAGGGAGTAATTCAATGTAGAGACGCCACTGCGTGCAACACCAAAAAGGTGTATTCGCGAGTGTCCCCACAACGCTCTCCAACCAAAAAAAAAGAAAAAAAGAAATCTGGGAAAGCATAGCCATGAAATTGTCTGCGTCTGGTTGCTGCCCATCGAGAAAGTGGGACGTAATCTGTAAAAAATGGCATGATTTTGCAAGCACTGCCGTAGCTATAAAGTTTGTATAAACTCATCTTTCCTTATATAGACTCTTAAACCTTTTCTGTCAAATGGGTCTCCAGCTAATGTGCCTTAGGATAGTAATTAAAAAAGCTAACAACCATTAGTTTATGGAAACTTTATTAATGAAAACATTTCCTTTCACTGGGTGTAGGCTATAATAACTTAAGTACTTAGTGTACTTTGTGTAAAATTTTAAAGTAAAGTAAAAATGTTAATTTAATACTAAACTAAATCTGCGATGTGAAAAAGCTTTTTGCGTATTTATGTTCACGTCAGCAGCGATAAGGTATAGCTAAGAGCGCTCCAGACCAACCTTACGAACAAATGACTTACATAAGGTATACTTAACTAGACTCGTATGCTCTCTTGGCTGTGTAACCGGAACCGACAGGATTTGAAACAGCTGTGTAACCGAGACCAACTGGGCTTTCAGCGGTTCAGCTGGCTGGATTGCCGGAACCGACTGAGTTAAGCACGGTTCCTGCTTCAGAGACTGAACTTGACTGAGCTGACACCAGAGGATACTCTGTGTCACCACGGTGAGGCCCGAGTTTAGGAGGCTCTGGCCATGGCGCTTCATAGACCTCTAGGGGCTCGAGTGAATCTGGTGCTAGTGGGCCCGGATCACCAACTGGGTCTGGCGGATCCGGCCACACTGAAACTGGGCCACAGACTGGATCCAGTAGATCCGGCCACCGGGTCTCACAGACCAGGTCTGGCGGATCCGGCCACCATACTTCTGGATCACAGACCGGGTCTGGCGGATCCGGCCACACTGGATCCATATCACAGTCCGGGTCAGGTGGATCCGGCCACTCGGAACCAAAATCGCTGACCAACGGGACAATACACGGCCCCTCGCACCATGTTTCGGGACTGAAAGCCGCGATTGGTTGGCCTGAGCTTGTGAGGGCCCTAGACCGTTCGAGTGGCTGGGCTACAGGAACTAGCAGAGACCGACACGGTCCCCCGTACCATGCTATGGGGCTGATACCCATTAAGAGTTGATCTGGGTTCATGAGGGCCTTCGGCAGTTCGGTTGGTTGGATGGCAGGAACTGGTGCTGACTGACATGGTCCCTTGTACCTTGTAACGGGGCTAGTACCCGTAAGAGGTTGACTTGAGGATGTGAGGGCCTTCGACCCGACTGGGAACGACTGGGTGGTGCATAGTACTCCTGGCTGCGTTGCTGAACCAGCTGGGACACCCCACAGCCCCTCTCGCTGTGTAGTGCTGTCAGAACCCATCTTCAGTGTTTTAGAGATCGCTAGGGCGGTTGTCAGCTCCTTGAGTTGAAGAACCTGACCTGACAGCTCACCCGAGCTTGCCACTTTAGGCTCAAGAGGCTTGCCATACTCCTCGCGAGTGTAGAGAGACGGAGGATCAGCAGGGTTTTTCGTCGGTGCTGGCGCCCGTACTGGTGAGCTGGTGTTTGCCATTTCAGAGGCAAGTCTGAAAATGTCCACAATCGTGCTGCGGGCGTCCGTCTTGAGCGATGACTTGCGATTGGCATCGCAATCGGTCGCCATTTTATGCGCAGTGTGGCGAGATCGGTGGAAATCTTGGGCGGGAGCGGTGTTCGCCGAACGGCGAGGCGGGAACCGAGCCATGGGTTCGTGCTGGCGACCGCGGCGCGACGATTACTTCATTTGCAATCGTGCATAGGCTCCTTTACCTCTCCAACAGTGAAGCAAGAATCACAAAACAATAGAACAAAGTCAATCAACTCACATAGTGTGAAGTTCGGGTCCTCATCAGGAAGATCTCGGAGCAGATCATGGTCCAGGCCAGATAAAAAATAATCTTTAATTTCCCCTTCGCGGAGTAAAACGATGAAACACTATGGCAACAGATGAGCGGTGGTGGAGACATGAATGAACACTCGTGACAACACATAGAAAGAGCAGAGACATGAATGAAAGTCCAGGATGACAACAGATATGAGTTCATGCGAATGAGTCCAGGTATGGAAGATAAACACACATATATAGCCTGATGCTGGAGTGCCAGCCAGAGGACTGAGCTGACACGTCCTGAACATCACAACCAGCTTGCTTCCCACTCATGGTGAGCTTCCTAAAATACCCTGTCTCAGTAGGGTTGATTGGAGAATTTGATGGTTGACCATATCAAAAGCAGGATAGATCCAGCAAGATAAGTAATAATTAAGCGGACAAACAGTAGAATGACTGGAAAGGATAAGTTTAGAGACTGCCTCAGATGTGAACAAATTTATGTTTGCTGGTAAAATGTTCATTAGATGTACACTTCATTTGAATTGGTCAGTGGGAGTACAGGAGGGAGGTGGGCCAGGGGCAGGGTGGAATGTCAAGTTCATGAAGTGATAGACCTAGAGCCAGCAGAAAGCCAGAGCAGAGCCAGAAGAACAGGAAGCCTGTGCAGTGCTAAAGCCTACCAGAGGGAAGCAGGCCACAGCAGAGTAGATGGGACCAAAGATCCCCACAGTGGAGCAGATGACTACCACAGTAGGGCAGATGGAATGAAGACTGGTCATCTTGTGTAGAGGCACTGGTCTGGCAGCTATTTTGTGAACTGACTCTGGTGTAGTATCCATACAGCAGGAAGGCACAGAAAACAGGAATAGCAGTCATTGTGACTGAACATTCTGGTGGCTGCTAGGGATCAAGCTTCTTTGCCACTGAAGCTTAATATGTCTTGCACTACCTCTGTACCACCAACAAACTGTATTTTCTGCCCATTTTCCAGTACAAATTGACTAGACATTTGTGACGTTTACTGCCTTAATGTTTGTAAAACATTAATACATGATTCACAGCTGATCCCTTCACATCAGGGCTGTCCAAACTATGTCCTGGAGGGCCGGTGTCCTGCAAAGTTTAGCTCCAACCCTAATTAAACACACCTGAAGCAGCTAATCAAGGCTTACTAGGCGTGTTAGAAACTTCCATGCAGGTGTTTTGAGGCAAGTTAGAGCTAAACTCTGCAGGACACCAGCCCTCCAGGACAGAGTTTGGAAAGCCCTGCTTTACATTAAGGTTCCCTAAGGTTCTCATATTGGAATTAAAAAATGTAATATATCTCATCAACTCATGGTTGTGCTTTTATGATTTTTACCCAAAATAAAAATCAATATGATAATTTCATCTTGATAAACAAAATACATCAGTTTCTAATCATCGCTGTTGATAGGCATTGGCTTTTCATGGGTAAGGTACAGAGTATGAAATATTGTAAGAAAAGTGATAGAGTCATGAGATATAAATGAGAAAACAATAAATACAACACTCTTCAGTCTTGCTTTGATAGTAATTATCTGCTATATTGTGAAATAAATGAGGAATCTGGTTTTGAGTGAAATAAGTAATAATAAATAAATTTGTTAAGCATTTGTAACGTGAGTTAAAAATTGCTCACTCTTTGGCAGGTATTGCATTAAAATCACCCTTTTATTTATGCATTTATAACTTCTATTCAATGATTTATATTTGTAAATTAGTTATTAGTCATTTATGAACTGTTGTAACATAATTTTAGCTCATTAAGGGAAATGTATATAAATAATAATTATTAATTATAACTAATTGCAATTATTTATATTAGCTGCCAGTAGTAACTGTAGTGGAATTACCATCAACTAATCTTTTCATTTAGCGAACACATAGTGTATTTAAGAAGGGATATTTTCTTGGCCACAGAAATATGCCTTCTTACAGTATCACTGTATTAGAGCATGTAGCTAGGGCCGAGATCGTAAAGGGACATTTATTTGCAAGGCAGAATCAGAAGTTTTATTAACTCTACGTTAACTCACATGTATAAATACATTCACACCAAAGGTAAAAATGCAAAGCAAGGCTTAAGGATCAACCATTAAGAAAGAGCTAGAATTGAAGTTATAAAAAGAGAGTCAGTTGACCACCTGTAAAACCATCAGTGCATAACTAATATTAAACCCCTGATTTGTTTAGTTATATGTACGATACTTGCATTGCCTCTTTGGTGAGAGTCTGATGCAGTCTCGAAGTCCGGATGGTTACAAGGTTTTGGATTGGCAATCATGTCCTCCTGGTTTGAAGAGTGATGAATTCCAAAAGATGTCCTGACTCTCGTGATAGGTAGATCAAAGCAGAGCTGGGAGATAGATCTGTTGCGATCCATGGATCTTGAGTTACCTGAAATTAGAATAAAGTCTAAATCTCAGTGTCTCTCTTAACCTGCAGACTGCGCTGCATCAGCCCTGGGGGGTTGGTCAGGAGATCGGCAAGATAGTGGTGTTCCAGCGTCCGGGAAGGTAGGAAAAAGAGATTCTGGTGTGAAAGCTTTTTGTAACCTGTTGAGGTCAAAATACCAATGGTGCGTTGATTCCTTGGAGGAAACATTTTATGACCCTTTGTTCTTCACATGCTAATTTGTGTCTACACTAGATTGGTGGATCAAGATACAAATTAGAACAGATTCTTAAAACACTGAATATTGCAGAGATATCAACATATGAGATACACTCTCAGTTAGATCGTCTGAAGACGATTCCTTAGGTATCAGCCGCCCATCGGTGGAGGTTACACAGACACTCGTATTTGCAGTTTGAGTTAACTCTTGGGTTGATGGTACTAAAGATTGTTAACATTTGTTAAATCTAACAAATAGTTTGTGCCCGATTGGATCAAATGCTACAGCTACAGTTTTGGTGGAAGGCCGGGGGGCCTCCAGGACTGCCTTCACCTTCCGTTCCTGGGGCCTGATCATGCCGCGCCTGACGGTGAACCCCAGGTACTGGGCCTTGTACATGGCGAGATGGCATTTTGCGGGGGTTGGCGGTGAGTCCGGCCCTCCGGAGATCCGTCAGCACCCTCCGGAGCCGGTCCAGGTGGTCCTCCCATGCCTCCGAGTGGATCAAGATGTCGTCAATGTAGGCCGCGGCGTAGGCCTGGTGCGGCCGGAGGACGACATCGGAGAGGCGTTGGAAAGTGGCTGGAGCTCCGTGTAAGCCGAAGGGAAGGACCCGGTATTGCCAGTGGCCGGAGGAAGTTGAGCAGGCCGTCTTGGCTTTGGCTTCTTTCGTGAGGGGGACCTGCCAATAGCCCTCGGTGAGGTCCAACGTGCTGATGAACCGGGCCCTTCCCAGGAGTTCGAGGAGCTCATCCACTCGGGGCATGGGGTAGCTGTCGAACTGGGAGACTTCATTGACCCTGCGGTAGTCATTGCAGAACCAGAGGGTGCCGTCGGGCTTTGGAACGAGGACGATGGGGCTGCACCACGGACTCCGGGAGGGCTCGATTATCCCCAGCTTGAGCATCTTCTGGACTTCCTCCTCAATAGCTTGCCGGCGGGCCTCAGGGACTCGATAGGTGCCTGGAGGGGTGATGATGTCGTGCTGGATGATGGTCGTGTGGCAGGGGGACTCAGAGAACACATCCTGGAACTGACCGACCAGGTGCTGCAGCTCCGTTTTCTGGGCGGCCGACAGATGGGGGTTGGTTTCAACAACCACAGGCTCGTGGAGGGCAAGAGCAGCCATCAGGTCCTGGTCCCCGATCTACCTTTTCAAGAGGTTAACATGGTAGACCTTGCTTTCTTGTCTTTGGCCCAGCTAACGTCTCCCAGTCGCTCCACTACCGTGTAGGGCCCTTGCCACTGGGCCATAAATTTGCATGCGGAGGTGGGGACCAGGACCATTACTCTGTCTCCCGGCTGGAACGCCCGTGGTTGGGCCGCCCGGTTGTACCGATGTTGCTGGTCCTGTTGGGCGTGGACGAGGTGCTCCCGGACTAATGGCATGACCCGGTCGATCCTCTCCCTCATCTCGGCTACGTGTTTGATGACCGTTCGATGGGCTGCCGGCTGCTGCTCCCAGGCTTCTCGGGCAACGTCGAGGAGGCCCCTGGGTTGGCGTCCGAAGAGGAGCTCAAATGGGGTAAAGCCAGTAGAAGCTTGGGGCACTTCGCGAATCCCGAACAGTACATAAGGGAGCAGACGATCCCAATCCCTTCGATCTTCGGACGCCACCCGCCGCAGCATTTGCTTCAGGGTCTGATTGAAGCGCTCAACGAGGCCGTCGGTCTGGGGGTGGTACACTGAGGTCCTTAGCTGTTTTATTTTCAGCAGCTGGCAGAGGTCAGCCATTAGCCGAGACATGAAGGGGGTCCCCTGGTCGGTCAGTATCTCGGAGGGGGGGCCGACCCGGCTGGCCAGCAGGAACAGTTCTTGTGCCACTGCCTTGGACGTGGCCTTCCTCAAGGGCACGGCTTCCGGGTACCGGCTGGCGTAGTTCACGATGACCAGGATGTGTTCATGCCCCCGGCCGGACTTCGGCAGTGGCCCCACGAGGTCCATCCCGATCCGCTCGAAGGGCACCCCAATGATGGGTAGCGGGGTGAGCGGGCTAGGGGGAGGCTTCCGTGGTGATGTCCGCTGGCAGGTCGGGCAGGCCTGGCAGAACCTCTTCACTTCCGCGTTCATCCCAGGCCAGTGGAAGTGATCGCGGATCCGCTGCAGGGTGTTTTGGGCTCCTAGATGACCTGCCAGCGGATGGGAGTGGGCCAAAGATGATGTCTGTTTTAGACTTGGAAACCACTAGGAGCTGTTTTACCTCCCCCCTTCGCTCCGCGACACAGTATAGCAGTCCACCTCGGATGATGAAATGCGGGAGAGGGTGAGGGCCTGGATGAACTTCCTGGTCCTCCAGGATCCGAACCTGCTCCCAGCAGTTTTTTAGGCAATCGTCCTCTCGTTGCACTACTCTGAAGGCTCCACCTCCCGTCACCTGGTGGAAGACATCATAGAAAGGATTTGTTTCACGGGAGGGGGACTCACCATCTCTCCCGCTTTCCGAGGTGGCAAGGGCGGTCCGTGGCCAAGCTCCCAGCGACGGCAGGCTGCGATGGTCACGTCCTAGCAGTACTGGGACCGGTAAGTCATGCAGGGAACCTACTTCCAACTTCCAAGTTTCCCCCCCTTCCGCAGTGACACGAGGAAGGTGGGGACGCGCCGTGTGTCTCCATGAACGCAGGTCAGGGGTACCTCTCCTCTTTCTAATGGCCGGGGTCCTAACACTCCTGGCTGGATCAGGGTGATGGCGCTGCCTGAGTCCAGTAGAGCGGTGTAGTTCCGGCCCTGGACCTCCACACGGGTGCGGGGACCAGCTCTGGGTGCCTCCTGGTGGACCAAACAGCCAGCCATCCAGGCTTTTGCGGGGGTCGATGGTGGTTCCGTCGCTTGGGCAGCTTGGGCATGGGCTGGCTGGCGAGGCTTAAATTCCCATTCATGAAATTGCTGCGCAGCAGCGATCGGCGACAGCCCCAACCGACCTAACACCTCAGCTTTCAGTGCATCATAGTCAGTTAGGTCTTCGGGGCGTTGAGCCTCTCCCGTGAGCAGCGGTGCCAGCGCCATTGCCCAAGTGTCGCGCGGCCAGTGCTCTGTATAAGCCACTGTCTCAAACATTTTGAAAAAGCACTCAATATCATCATTGGCTGACAGCTTTGGAATAAGACGAGTGGCGGCGGCTCGGGGATCCGCCAGCGGAATGGTTTGAGCAGCCGACAGCCGTAACTCTTGAAATTTTTCTTCGAAGTGTTCTTGTCTCTCCGCGAGTCATTCCACACAGGCTTGCTGGCGGACACTGACTTCAGTGAGGCGTCGTAGTAATTCCTCCATCTCACTAGGGGGAGGAGCGCGCGCCTGTGAAGGAGAAACAGAAGAGTGAGCCACGAAGAAGAGTGGTGGTGCACAACAACAGTAAGCGGTTTTCTTCTATCCCTTGCTGGTGTCTTTACACCGGTTTATATTGCCCGCATTCTCCACCAGATGTCACTACCGGGCAAAGACAACGCAACAAGAGAAGTTGGTGCAAGCCCCGAAGGGTGGATTTATTAACAGTGCAATGAACCAAAGTGTGAAGCGGTGCTTGTGCCGGCTGGCGTGCGGTACTGTGGTGCTCTTTGTCCTTCTTCCGGATTCTCTGTGAATCCGTGAAGCCAAGTGATTCCAGGTGAGTGGTGGTTGCAAGGCCAAGTGGTCACGGGCTGAGGTCTGGAAGGGAAAAAACACAATGAGACAGCGTAAGCGTCAGTGTGGCGTTAGCTTGGAGTCAGTGCTCAGTTTACTGGTGGAAGGGCTGCTGCCTTTTATTTTGGATGTCATTAATCATGATTAATCATTTGACAGCTGTAATATATACATACACACACACACTTTTTACTACGCAGACAATCAGTCCGATATAATATATAAACATTACGCAGTAATATAAAGTTATTCTTACCGAAGACATATAGCGAGTCGCTGGGCAGGCCTAACTGCCTTCCGCATCACAGAATCAACTCTTGTGATCAGCGGTCCCACCCTGCCCAGCAACTCGTCGAAGGTGTCCGGGGACATCCTGAAGTAACGCTCAAATAGTACCTCATCCAGACGCAGCTCCCGGACAAGTCCGTGATACTCTCCCTGTTGTTTTCGCTTTCTCAGAATAGGATGTACCCAGAAGTGCCGAGTACCACGTCGTTTCAACTTGCGTTGAACGTTCACAGTAACCACACTAGCTATTGCTAATGCAACCACATTTGTATCCATGTTGAATGACAAAGCTGTATCCGTGTTGAGTTCCTGTTTAATTTCATTGGCTGACGCTGCTATGACCATGGCGTCAGTGCCAAACTTCAGCCACGCCTTCCGTCAAGCGTTGACGCTAACGCCCTGTGTGAATGCACCGTAAGTGTCCGACCTGACGACCGTCTGTTTACTCCTCCCCAGACTGCAAGGGCTGCTCTCGTCAGCCAGTGGTAGGATAGTGTAGTGCATCTCGAACACACCTTTTAAGTTAGCTGAACAAACTGATGATGTCATAGGTTCAGATTTTGTTGACCAATTGGTGGTAAGGGGCGTGTCATGTGGGCACAAGTGGAAAACGAAATTTAGAAAAATCGTTTATCCTTTTTAATCAGGGTATCTTCCATCCATTCCATATTCGTTTTCAAACTAAAAACGACAAACGAAAAAACAAGAATTCAAGAAATGTAACGGAAACACTGTGCACTCTTAATACAATGAAATGTATTTATTTTTATTTGCTTCAACACTGAAACTGAAATTTCAAATTAAAACGCTTCAATTTAAAAACAGGAATTACAATTTGTGGTGAAAAGAAATCTCAAGAAAGAAAACACCCCCATAAAACAAAATGGCCATACAAAATTTCTTATAATTTAAGCAGAACTTGCATAATATACTATATCAAAGAATTGCCAAGGTATAACATAGATGAGTCTGAGTTGAAGGCGTCATTTTGACCGTTTTGAAATTTGCATATTCAGTAACTTTGTCTAAATAAATCACAAAGCCTTGCTGCTCCTTGACTTTTCCTAAAACTAAATTAATTTTCATTAAAACTATTTTAAATATTTATTGTGTTAATAAAAACAGAAATATAATAATTTCTATCTATAACGTCCACAGGCAGTTCATTTTGCGAAAGTATAATGTGAAGATGATTGGCAGAGATGAATCTGTATTTGACAATATAGCAATACATAGCAGTACATTATAGCAATACAACTCCACATCATCTTCAAGAGATGCACTGAAACCTCACAAACAGCTGATAGTAGTTTGTACAGTAGCTGGCAGAGGATTTTTATCAGAGTTCATGAAGGTAGACTGCTTGCAAGGCAGGTGCAACAGCGTGGTCCGCAGCAGGGTGCTCAAAGTGGGCGGAGCCTCGTACAAAGATGCCGACACCGGCTGCATGTGAGGCAAAGCCGTTGTAAGGCAAATTATTAGGAAATTAATAAATACATTAATCAACTTTGGGGAATAACCTTACGTTTAATTTCTTTGTTTAATTAGCTCTTTGGTTAATCTACGTAAATGAATCTCCAGATATAGTTATCCTGAATTTTGAAATATGAAATACACTATTGACCAATACGTCCAGTGTTTAGCACAATAAGCATATTTTAAACAGTTTGCTTGACTCGTGATCAGCGAATCAGAACAAAAGTTTAGTGTTTTAATTCTATGAGCGGGGTAGCTCGGATCTAAGCAATGTTTGACTTTTCCAAAACACAATACACAAGTTTCTTAATAATGAGAATACACTTTTATTGTCAACTAATCTACTGTACAAATACTAAACATAGGATTACGTAAACACACAAACATTCACACACACACACACGCTGTCTAAACATGTAAAGGTGAGGGCTTTGCCAACGTCCAAATTGTTGCTACTAGTTCTAGAACCCAACCAGAGGAAAATCACAAGCAGAGGTTTAGCTTTCTTCAAGTCTAGTTGCACTGCTCAGCAAGCAAAGGAAACTTGTGTTACCGCTTTGAGCTGGTCAGATGACAAGTTCATCTGCAGCGAATTTCGGCACTCTGATTGGCTTTCTGACGTCCTTGCACGCAGTTCATAGAAGATAGTTGCAGTTGGTGGTTCTTCGGAGTTTGGCAGTAGAAGGATGAGCTGTTCTAATGAGTTCTTGAAATGAGGAGGGCACAGATGGATTGTGCTATTCCGCGGTCGAGCAGACTAAGTTGCACTTCTCTTGAGTTTCCTAATTTCTCTAAAAAGTTGCTTCGCTGGTTGCCGCTGTCCTCCTCTCTTGATGCATTGGATGAATGATGATCTTTGTTGTGAAGAAAGATCATCAAGTAGATGTTTTCCTTACATCTCAGCAAATGCTCCAAGCACACATATGTTCCGCGTACATCCTGTTTTTAACATGTGGAATTCGGTCCCGTCCCCGAGTGATGGTGACCAATCAGTCCAGTGTTACGGGCGGGCCCCCTTTCCTTACTGGTTAACTGTGATGCCTATTTCACATACATTAACATACATTTGACACCCAGGAATGTAAAGGCAGAGTCTCAAGTTTGGGTATAAACTTTTATGAAGTGTTATAACTTCTTCCTGATTAAAGATATCGAATACCCATACCCACAGAGAGATTCCCCATCTTCTGCACATTCGTTACATACTAAACTAGCCTATAATTAATACATATAGGATACCTATTAAACTTCATTCACCCAATAACATGCTCACGTGATGTACGAAGTTACGTGGTAACCCACTATCACAAACACCAACACACATATTGCATAAATGAAACAAATGACATACATATTTGCTTCTGATATCGATTAATAGTTATTGTTCCTTTGCTCCACACATACTCTCTGTCCCTTTGTCTGTGGCAGTGGCGAATCGCGGGCTTCTCGAGGAATGTGAACTGGTGTGAGCTGCTCGGACTCGGGTTAAAAGGGTCACGTGCAGAGAAGGTTCCCGACATGTAAATCAGAGGCTCTGTTTACCCGAGAATGAATTTATGTTGGCTTAGTCCTCTCTGCCATCTGTCTCGAATTTTCTTAGATTAGGATCTGTGAATTCATTGTTTATGAGTTGGTTGTGGCTTGTAGAGCTGTCAACTAGCTATCAACCAGTGTTGGACTGTTTGGTTAAACTGCAATATGTGTTAAAATCTTCCCTCGGAGGGGGTGTCGGTATTGTCTGTCTCTGGTCTTTCTAGCCAGCGTGGTGTCAAAGGCTCATGGAGGTCCCCGTTTATGACTTGGTCTGTTTCAGAGAAGACTTTAAGATTCTCTTTGGAATGTTGCTCTTATGCATCTCTGTCTGTTCACTATGACGTCCGACGCAGTGCACTCGCTGCACCCTGATCTATTGAAATGTGCTAACTTGTCGAAAAATGCTACCGTAGGGAACTGGGGCCTCATGTACAAAGCATGTGTATGCACAGAAAAGTTCCGTAGGCATCATTGTCACAGACGGTCCACTTAGGCCTACTTACAAACCCACCTTTTCTTGTGAAATATTGGGTAACATACTGTCGACCCTTTGCCTCGATCACTTCTCTTTATTTTTTTCTCTTTCCGTTTTTTGACTTCCAGATTTTTGGGGCATTTTCAATTCCTCTTCCATCAAGTTGATATTCTGCCAGCGCTATAAGTGATGTTTGTGTTGCCTGGATACAATGTGGGCGGACTGACCAATTTTATGATAATCGAGAGGGGGAGAGGGGCCCATGGACGTTTTATGTTTTCCCTTTTTTTGACACCAGGAAACAGCAAATAGAATAATTTAAAGTTAATAATTTTTCCTATCAAATATTTTTTTTTTAGCACCACAATATTATTGGGGGCTTCTCTGGGCCCCCTCTCAGTCATGGGCCTCGTTTACCCCCCTTTACAGCGCCCCAGATTTCAGCACCAAATTAATTATAGACCCCTCCCATGTCCCATATTTCTGTACGACTGATCCAGCCATGCATTAATTATGATTTTATTAGTCTTTTGCACACAAAATAGAATCAGAAAATCATGCTATGCGCACTTTATGTTAAATAAAACTAAACCCTTTACAGTTCTGAATGATGTATAACTTTTACCTTTATGAGCAAAAGTTGTGGCGTACCTACCCGGACTCTTTTGTACCATGTACCTTGGCTTCCGTTTCGAACTCCCGCCTTTGGCGGTCTATTTAAGCGGAAGTTGAACGCTCGCACGGTGCGAAGTTTTGATTTGCCACGCAGTCAATCCTGAGTGTTTTCTCCGTGTGATTTCCCTGTGTTTTGTTGGACTGATTCTTGGACTTTGATATTTCGCCGCCTGCCCGACCTATTGCTTGGATTATCGTTTGTGTCTTGGATTACCCTGTTTGTTCCCGATTGCCTGTGTTTGACCCACGCCTGTTTGACTACGTTTCTAAATAAAAGCCTGCAAATGGATCCATCTAACTCCGTTGATACTTCACAGAAAACTTCGCCAACATCGGATCCAGCGGCTTTATATCAGATGATGAACGAGATGGGCCGTCAAGCTTCAATGTTATCTGCTCATCAGGCCCAGCTAGAGAAGCTCACGGGCCTTACCAACGATCTCGTCCCCTCTTTCCAGGCCCTGACTACCGCGGCCCTGAGTCAAGCCGCGGTGCCCGCGCCCAGTTCCCCGGCCGTACAACCTGCTCCAGCGGCGGATGCGGCGCCCAGCAACCCCGCTCAAATCTCGCTTCCGGAGAAGTATGACGGTGCAGCAGGCAAGTGTGAAGGTTTTCTCTTGCAATGCGACATTTATATGACACAGCACCCACAAGGCTTCATTTCTGATGATGGTAAAGTGTCTTTAATATGCTCACTGCTAACTGGGAAAGCGCTGGACTGGGCCACGCCGCTCTGGAAGGGACGCCATATGTCATTTCCCCCCTACCGGAGCTTCCTCAGAGAATTCCGCAAGGTCTTTGACCACACTGTTGATGGCAGGGACGCTAAGGAGGAGATTATGTCTCTAAAACAGGGAAACTCTTCTGCAGCAGACTATACTATGATGTGTACTATGACGGATCACATTCTGCGGTCTCGCAAGCCACGCCGATGCCGTCTCACTTCTGCGCAGGCCCCGTTCCAGCCTACCTCGCCGGCCGCAGAACCTATGCAGATTGGATCCACTCAGATCTCCAGAGAGGAGCGCGACCATCGGCTACAGAATAATCTCTGTTTGTACTGTGGTCTGGCTGGACATCTCTGCGCCACTTGTCCTACACGTCCTCCTCTGCCTAGAGTTTACCGGGTGAGTGCAGTCTCTGTCAGTCCTGCTTTAAATATTGACGTTCTATTGCTGGTAGAGGACCAGGAGATCACGACTGGGCCCTGGTTGACTCCGGGGCGGCCGGTAATTTCGTTGATGAAGATTTTGTCTCTAAATACAATCTTCCTCTTCTTCCATGTTCCCCCACTATGGCGGTGGCAGCCATCAACGGCCGGCCCGTAGGCACTGGACGGATTACTCAACAGACAGCTACCCTCACACTCTGCACCAGCTCACTTCACTCTTAGGAGATATCCTTGCACGTAATCCATTCACCCGACCACCCGTTGATTCTAGGACTCCCCTGGTTACAGCTACATAACCCAACCATCTGCTGGCACTCCCTACAGATCACTCAATGGTCCGAGTTCTGTCAACAGCACTGCCTTCGTCACACCACCCGCAAGGCAAGGCCCACTATCACGCCCACCACAGAGGATATCGACATCTCCAACCTGCCTCAGGACTATCACGACCTACGTGTTGCCTTTAGTCAGTCTCGGGCCACTCGCCTGCCACCTCGCCGGTCCACAGATTGTGCCATCGACCTGATCCCTGGGAGTCAACCTACTCGAGGCAGAATCTTCCCTCTCTCCCAGCTTGAGTCAGCCAGCATGGCACAATACATTAAGGAGGAACTGGCTAAGGGCTTCATCCCTCCCTCTACCTCACCAGCCTCAGCTGGCTTCTTTTTTGTAAAAAAGAAAGATGGCGGCCTGCGTCCTTGCATCGACTACCGGTCATTAAACGAGATCACAATCAGGTACCGGTACCCTCTGCCCCTGGTGCCTGCCGCCCTTGAACAACTCAGGTCAGCCCGACTTTTCACCAAGTTGGACCTACGCAGCGCATATAATCTGGTCCGCATCAGGGAGGGGGGTGAGTGGAAGACCGCATTTTCCACCACCAATGGGCACTACGAATACCTGGTTATGCCCTTTGGCCTGTCCAACAGTCCAGCTGTGTTTCAAGCCTTCAGGGAAATCTTCAGGGAAATGCTCAATAAATTTGTCATAGTGTACATCGATGACATCCTCATCTATTCCAACGATTACGCAAGCCATGTGCAGCACGTCCGGGAGGTGTTGAAGACTCTAATAAAGATTCAGCTTTACGCTAAAATGTCTAAGTGCCAGTTCCACCAGACTAAGATTTCGTTCTTGGGTTATATAATCAGCGACGACGCCCTCCTGGGTGACACTGACGGTTGGGATGCCCTCCGGAGCTGAACAGGCAGTGAGGATGGCCTCCAGGGCGGAGCAGGTGGCGGAGAAGCCCACCGGGGGGGAACAGGCAGCAGAGAATCCCACCGGGGCGGAGCAGGCTGTGGAGAAATCCTCCTGGGCGAAGCAGGCAGCTGTGACGACCACTGGGGCGGACCTGACGGCGGGAATGCCTTCCAGGGCGGGGCAGACGGCGGAGAGGCCCACCTGGGCTCATCCGTCAGCAAGGATGACCTCCAGGGCCGAGCAGGCAGCAACAGCGCCCTCTTGAGCTGAACAGGCAGGCATAGCGCCCTCGGGAACCCAACAGTCAGTGACAACGCCCATCCATACTGACCAGACCTTGAATGCGCCCTCTTGCGTTGAACTGCGTTGACTGATTTTGCGCCCTCTGGGAAAATCATTTTAAAGACTTTAATCATTTTAAAGACTTCATTCACTTTAAGTACTGCTGGTCTAAGAAAAACCTGTCTAAGCTCTGCCCAGGTACGAGTAGTGTTGCGTTCTTCATTATTTTACTTGTTTGATGAGTACAGGAGGAAATGACAGTGAACGCGCCCTCGGATTCTGAACAGACTGTGTTAATGTCCCTCTAGGCTGAACAGACAGACATTGTGCCCTTCGTGACCAGACAGGAAGTGAGTACGCCCTTTGAGACCAGGCCGACAATGAGTGCGCCCTCCGAGACCAGACTTGTAATAAATTGGCCCTCCGAGACAATACTGACCCTGACATCACCCTTTGAGACTGAACAGACCGTGAAAACGCCCTCCATGACCGATCGAACCATGTCTCAGAGACCTCCTTGGGCTGTGCAACCATCAGTGGGGATTCTACGGCCGGAGCCGACATCTCCAGAGGTAGTGGAGTCTCTGGTGGACCCAATGGAGTCTCCGGGCTACACACGGGTTCCGGAGGTTCTGGCCAGGGAGCCTCACAAACTTGGTGGAGCTCGGGTGAGTTCAGTAGTATAAGATGTGGATCACAGACCGAGTCTGGCGGTTCCGGCCAGGAGGAGTCCGGATCACAGACCGGGTCTGGCGGATACGGCCACCATGAGTCAAGGTCACAGGTCTCAGTTAATTCTTAGGTGGTGGAACCAGTACTGACTGAACTCGACACGACCCCTCATATCGTGCTACGGGGCTAACACCCGTTTCAGACAGGCTTGACATGCTGAGGGCCTTCAGCAGCTTCGCAGGTTGCGTGGTTGAGACAGACTGGAACCGGCAGGGTAGAACACGATCCCTCGTACCGTGTGACGGGAATCGTGAGGGCCTTCGACAGCTCGTCAGGCTGTGTGACTGGTTCCTGAACATCTGATTAGTTTCCCGGGCTAAGTGTGAAAGCTAATCTCAAGGTTCAGCTGCACCTTTTGTTTTAAGGTCTGCACCTTTTGTTTTAAGGTGCTAACTAAGATCAAGGCTGGGAAACTTCCTTTCGAGAGCAAGGTTCCTGTCCTGC
>JAUMHP010052098.1:0-21461 GCA_032361065.1 Enteromius trimaculatus | reverse complement strand
CCACCTGTAGCTGGTGTGTGGTGAGCGCACTGGCGCCGTTGTCCTGTGGCAGCCGTCGCATCATCCAAGTGGATGCTACACACTGGTGGTGGTTGAGGAGAGACCCCCCCCCACATGATTGTGAAGTGCTTTGGGTGTATGACCATACATGATAAAGCGCTATCTTTCATTCATTCATTCATTCATTCATTCATTCATTCATTCTGTGAGCCAGAGCCACATTCAGCCCAAAACCCTCACACTAAAAAACACCATAGTGTCCATCCACAGGAAGGGCATGCATATTCATCCAACACCAAAAGTAGTCCCACCACTTACATGACTGTTTACACAACTTTACAATTGATAACAATATTTTTTTTGTTCAATCTATTTATTATATGTGACCCTGGAGCACTAAACAAGGTAATGCATGTAGCATCGACCAAAATACACTAAATGGATCAAATTTACCGATTTTTCTTTTATGCCAGAAATCATGAGGGTATTAAGTAAATGTTCCATGAAGATATTTTGTATATTAACTACTGAAAATATTCGTTAAAAATGGATTTAAAATTGTTATTAGTGATAAATGCAATGCTAGGAGTGTCATTTAGATAACTTTAAACACAGTTTTCTCAACATTTAGATTTTTTTTGCACCCCCACATTCCCCAAATATTATATTGTACAAATACTGATTGTACAAATACACCAACAACAACGCATCTGGCTTAGCATTGCAGTTTCGTACTAAAATGAATTTTATAAAAAACAACGAGGCATGTTATATGGTTTAATTATGGTTTCATTGAATAACATGCATAAAAGTAGTGCTGTCAAATGATTAATCACGATTAATTGCATCTAAAAAAAAAGTGTTTGTGTACATAATGTATGAGTGTGCGCTCGCTGTGTATATTTACTATCTATATATAAATACACACACGTCAGAAACATATGTTTAAGTATTAAATATATATTATATCAATTATTTAAATACTGTACACGTAAATAGTTTAAAATATATGTTGTATGTGTGTGATTTTCTAAACATAATAAATATAGCTGCATAAAAGCTGTGTTTTTTAAGTATTTTTGCACACGTCTTAGGCTATAATGGGAGTCTTCCAGTCCTGTCACGTCACGTCAGTCACCGGCGGAGCAGACAGTGATGTTTGAGTTCAGGGGTGGATCCCTCCGGCCCCTTTGACAGCCTCAAACACAGAGAGGAGCTGGTGACCGTCCCGAGCTGAGAGGTGTTTACGGAGCACCACTCCCTCCGCTGAATAGGCCTCCATTCCTCGCCGTTGTCCCGCTGAAGGGGAGGGTGTAGAGCCGCAAACAAAAGCCCGACTCAAAACCGCAAGACCCGCTACACTTTCTGTCTTTTCTTCTTCGTGCTCTTTTGTGGCTGTGCGCTTCTGGCCCGGCTCCGGCCGGCCGCGGGAATATATATAAGCGGACGTAGTGTGCTGATAAAGCGCTGTTTTTGATAAATGCGTCTGCGCGCGCTCAAGCACATACACAAGAGTATTCATCCCATGCACACACAGCACATTGCATTTATTACTGATACAGAAACTCGTATATCAACCGGGAGACTAGCACGGGGCCTTGATAAAGTGTAACGCTGCTCATTTGAGACCACACACACACACACACGTCTGATTTTACTGCCAACAGTACTCGGGCTCCTGTAATGTGCTTTACAATAAACCTCATTGACCCTTAAAGCTACCCTCTATTGTGCGAACGCCCGTTACAGCATCATTTTTGTCTTTTCCAGTCCGTTTCCACCTTGCAACCTGGAATGTTCTGGACAAAAGTGACATTCCCTAGACCTTTGTGTGTTTGTGAATTGACATGGGCTGTACAGAGACACAAATGACTAAGATGTTACACGTTCAGCTCATTCGTGTATTCATTCGGCTCACGTTAGGCTCCACATCTAGGGAGAGTTCAGCCAAAAATGTACTAATCCTGAAGTTGGTTTCTTCATCAGGTTTGGAGAAATGCAGCCTTGCATCACTTGCTCATCAATGGATGCTCTGCAGTGAATGGGTGCCGTCAGAACGAGAGTCCAAAAAAACATCACAATCCATCAAGTCCATCGATTAATGCTTCATGAAGTGAAAAGATGTGAGTTTGTAAAAAACAAACCCATCAATAAGGTATTTTAACCTTAAACCTATCCAAACATAAGTGTATAATTCATATATAATTGTTGTTTATCGCATCACACACCCACGTTTGTTTTGTAAACAGTGTTTGATTTGTGTCTGATTGAGTCTGTAGAAAGTGTTACCGTGGATAGAGGACATGGATTTTAGCTTGAGGCTATGGTTTGAAGTAAAAACATTTCTTACAAACACATAGCTTTTGGTTTCTGGAGATGTTAACTGATCTATGGAGTGGTGTGGATTACATGTGGATCGTTGTGGTGTTTTTATTAGCTGTTTGGACTCTCATTCCGACAGCACCCGTTCACTGCAGAACATCCATCCCATGCACACACAGCACATTGCAGTTAAAAAACATCAGAAATGAATGAATTACAAATCAGATCCAGAGAAACTTTTCAGTTTTGGGTGAACTCTTTTCTAATCTATCCATTTCTTCAGTAAAACCTACTTCACAGATCCTGAAATGTGGAAAAATATATTCTAACCTAAAAGCATCTAATTAATTTAACATAACATCATAACAACTCAAGGAAGTTATTAAATTGAATTAAAAACAATCTTTGCATTTTAATCTATCTATCTATCTATCTATCTATCTATCTATCTATCTATCTATCTATCTATCTATTTACCATCTTGTCAACGTTTGCATCTTTCATGTTGTTTGTATTTGATTGATATTTCAGATCAGAGAATTTATTTTTGGCATCTTTAAGTGTGCAGAAGTATGTTAACATCCAGGGAATAAAAACTTTGTGTATAATAAAAATAATAAGAATAATAAAAGATTCCTTAGTGGTTGACCTCTGGTTGATAAAAAACAAAACAAAAACAAGATTGGCGAACCGGTATTTTTAACCTTTTAAATTTATGTTTAAAAGGTTAAAATAAGAAAGCAAAACCAAGTGGCACACCAAACTATTAACTATGCAAACACTATGCAAAAGTGAGATAACAAGAGCAAAGTGAGCAAAGACTTCTCATTCAGCTGCTCTGAATGTTTCTTTCTCTGTGTACTTGTTGTCTATGTGTGCGCAGCACAAGCTGGCCGCTCTCTGATAATGTCACAATGGGAATTTCTCTGTTTGTGGATGTCTTAGTGTGCGAGTTCCCACCCTGCTCAGAGTGTCTGCTCTCTCTGTTCAGGAGCTGCACGTGGGACGCCGCCAGCTGTGCTTTTCTCTGAGCGACCTGAGCCTGCCACCGTCCCGGACCCCGAGCCTCAATCGTCCTCCCCGGCAGGGCCTGCACACCATCAGATAACAGCACAGAAGCCCTCCGAGCCACTCTGCGCTAACAATACAGTCGTCATTTACATGTGAAAACACTGGGCCTTATCTCGAGTTCACTGGAGCTTGAGGACAAGAGGACTTGGCTGGCTTGTGTGGGGATGCAGATCTGTAACAGGTAGGTGTCTGATGAAGGCCCGTGGAGCAACAGAAAAAAACGACAGAGTCATATAAAGATACAGGAAACATCTGTCACTATTTATTGGGGTGCAAAGTGAAAGCATTCAAAGAAACATGTCATTCATCGTCATCATCAACTATTGGCCAAAACCAAACTCTAAAGTATTTGCAAAAAGTTCAAATCCCCTTGAGTTACTGCTCACAAAGTGAGTGATGGCGATCGCTTTCACCATAGTTGTGTGGATTCTTGTCGCCATCTACTGGACAACATATGAAAACACAGTAAAGTACAAACGCTGTCACTGGGATGGGACCCTTTCAAATGGTACACATTGGAATCTTATTCACCCCTAAAGGATGAATGTTACTAACTTAACTTGCTGCAGTCTGTGGAGTTATATATAGCTATATATATCCTGCAGACTAATGTTTAAAAACGTTGCGATGACAAACATTTCAAACTGAAGTCGGGCAAGACGAGTCAAGGTGACCCACAGACCTTCATTTATTATATTTTTGATCATAATTGCACAAAATCTCATCACAGCACTTTTGTTGAACTTTTACGCTATTTTTAATTTAGCTATTTCCTCTGAATAGCTGCATTTTTGTGATTTGTATGCAATTATATTACATTGTAAAATACTCTAATCAGACTAGTTACTTTTTTGATTAGGCTACATGATAACATGATATCTTAACATTTCAGATGATGATCAGAAAATTGGCCCTTATAACCAGGTCCAGGTTCACATTTCCCCAAGTAGCCTACCTCTTATATTCAGAAAGTCTTCCAGTTCAAACAAAGACCAATTATTAGTTGGGTGGCTGTAATTACGTAGAATATTGAAACAACAGACAATATTTCATCACTTTTTTTACAGAATTTACAGAAAAAATATATTTTAAGTAGTGTTTTAACATTTTCTATATAATCATTCCCCAAAATACAACCTGATCTCACGGCAATTCGTACGAACTTAGAATTTATTCTAAATCTTACGTATTTTACGAAATGCCAATTTAGACAAATCGTACGAGTGAGGTTGTACGAATTAGTACAAATTTGGCACCTCGTACGATTACGTACGAATTGCTCGTGAGACTGCGTTGCAAAATAACACATTATGGCAGTAAACTTTAGTCATTTGTTTTTAAATCATGAAATTCATGCTTATTTGTCAATAAATCCAATAAAAAGCAAATAGGAAAGTGTGTTTTTTTTTTTTTAATCAGCATTTAATTTTATTTCATGTCATAACTGAGAACAATGTTATATACAATAGGACCGTAAATTCTTCAAAGAGTGAAAATGTGCTTTGGTTTTCATAAACAGGTTGCAAATACTTCAGCATCATCATTTCAGAACAAAGTACTTGACATTTCAAAAGCATTTGAAAACCACATCAAAACCATACGTGTACACACACACAAACCTGTACTGCAAATGCAAAGAGCTGCCGAACCTCCTGAAGGCGCATTGTGTTGGTTTTGGAGAATATCGAGAAAAAAACAAAAAAACAAATAGCTGCAAAAATATTGGTTAATGGCGCTTTATGGTTCACAAAGTTGGGACGTGTCCCTAAAATGTTCCCTGAGGTTTGCAGAGGATGCAAATGAAAGCGTTGTCACAGTTTTGAAGTTCAGTTTCAAGTCCCATTATGTATTAAAAAGTTCCTGAATATTCTAGAATCCTATTGATTTAAAGACAGTGTCAAATAATCATCTCGGTATAAAGCGAAAAGAGAGAAAAAGCAAGCACAAACGATCAAAGAGTGCCTGAAAAGTCAATTCAGCGAATCAAATCTTGGACTAATTGATCTATTGTTTAAAGTACCTCTTTTGACATTACTAGATCAGGCAAGCAGCTACAAAACAAAAGAATTCAACCGAAATTAGGGATTGTTTAAAAAGCCCTCCAGCATGATGAAAACCCATGTACAGAACACCCAACCAGAGGTAGTTTAAAACAAACATCGGTGTCAAGAAAATTAAAACACAATAAGAAAACAATTTCATCTCTGAATATGTAAGCTTCAGTAATATATCAACTCATAATAATGTGTCAAGATACCCAAAGATATTTACAGTAGGTATTGATTTTACGCTTTTGGTCTCGTTTCAACACTAAATGGATGAATGCAATCTGCTAAACTTTTTTTTTTTAATTAATTCATAAGAATAATGCACATGCCACTAGAAAATATGGACAACATGCCGTATAAATTAAGCCATTGGTTGAAGCATTGAAATTAAGAAAAGGAAAGAAAAAGCCCAAAATAAAAAACCCTGAAAAAAGCTGAAAGACTTAATATAAACCTGTATTGAAAGAAGCATAAATTAGACTTAAATATTTAGCAAGAATATAGATTTGGTTATAGTTTTACAGTATTTCTTAAGCATTTCAACATTCAATATTTCTTTGGAACTGTACATCAAAACACCCTAATTGCTCAAGCAATACTACTTCACTAGCTCAGATCGCAACCGTACAGTGAAGTATTACCTGACCCCCTGAAAAGTGTATCTTAACACCTCCGCTCTGAATCAGATGTCGCTTGAAGCTCATTCGGTAAACTAGACAGAGTGACTGTACTATGGAAGACACTGTGTAGTTTCTCTTCTCTAATATGTATTCTTAATCTCATACAGGCTAATCAGAGGGTTTGGTTTAATCTGAGGTAGCAAGTTTGTGTATTCAAGTAAACAACCCAGATAGCTTTATTACAGCGGTCTGTTTCTGAAGCATAAACTCTATCATGACTCCTAAATTACATTCGAGAGGTATCGCAAGCCACTGCTGCAAAATAACTGGTATCACCATCAACATTCGGCTGTTTCAGTTCTGAGAGGATTACTAGCTATTTGAGGTAATTTTCATTTTAAAATCGATTAAACTACATCGCTAAGTGGATAAACTTGATGCTACACACTAACAATAACAAACAATTCATGCACAAGAATAAGAAGGTATGAAGAAAGAGGTATAATGCAGGTATTGGCGTTTTTATGCTTGTCAGGGAATGGCAGAGCCATCTTTCTACAGAGATCTAGAGAATTCTTTATAGCATTCTAGAGGATTCGCTGTGGAAACTGAACTCTAGATTAGCTAAAAAAGTACACTCGGTATGTAAACCCTAGGTTAAACGACAACGTTTTAAATAATCCCGTTTTGAAAGAATACCACAAATAGAACGCTTTGGATCTTCTCTGAAGGAAGTTTCTGTAGTTTTTTTGAACTGGAGGAATCTTTGGAGAATTCTAAATGTGACGCAAACGGAATTCTAGATTACCTCAAAAGTCTAAAAGTGAATCTTTATATTATTCTAAAAGGAACTGAAGCCAAACATCAGCCCACAGAGTTTTCCTTTTTTGAGGTCATCTAGGGTTCCATTATGGACATTCCATTGATGCATTTTTTTTTTACAGTTTAGCTTCAACCGTAATCAAAGACACCAGAAGAATCTAATCAAGGTCTGCAGAGTGTAGGTGAGTGTTTGAGCAAAGCTCTGCAGAGCCTCCAGGTCTGGATTTGAGTGAACCTGCTCATGCACGGCTACCATCCTCCAACTCTATCCAAACACACCTGAACCAGCTAGTCAAGGCGTTTCAAGTGTTTTGGAACTGAAGCCTGCGGGGAAGGTAGCCTTCCAGGTGTAAGGTTGGCTACCCCTGATTTTGAAAAACCTGCGTTTTGGAGGTCTTCCTCATCAAACACACCTAATTCAACTCGTCAGCTCATCATGTTAAGCTACAAGAATTTATTGTAAAAATTTACAAGGATTTGTTGGTGAAAGCGGAATAAGAAATCGCTGTTGAGAAGATCTAGTGGACTTTTGTAGCATTCTAGAGGAGGTGTGACCCGAACTGAACCCTAAATTAGCTCAATAAGTAAACTCTGAGGAGGATTTTTTTGTTGGATCTGTTTCCAAAATAGTACCCCAGGATCACAGTGGTGTCAAATTCAGCTCCTGGAGGGCAGCTGTCCTGCAGAGTTGAGCTCCAACCCTAATTAAACACACCTAAACCAGCTAATCAAGGTCTTTGGGATTACTAGAAACCTCCAGCCAGGTGTAGCAACACTCTGCAGTCCCTCCAGGACCAAAGTTTGACACGTGTGTGGTAGAATATACTAGAGGTTTCCTTTTTAAGCTAGATGATTCTTAAAGCTGAAGATATGTGAGTGAACCTAAACCCTTCATTGGCCCAAAAAGGAAACCCCTGTGAAGACGATCTAGAGGAATCTTTGTAGTGTTCTGGAGAACTTGTTGGAAAACTGAACCCTAGTTAAAAAGAACCCAAACCAAAGCACTATGGAGAATTGTGGGTATCTGTATTATCCTAGTTTAGGGCTCTTTGATCTGTTCTAAGATACTGAGGTATGCATCCGCATATGACTAATGAGGTTTCTTTGTTGCGTAAACTTCCCTCCACACACCTGGCACTCATACGGTTTCTCCCCTGAATGGACACGCATGTGCTCGGTGAGGCGATACTGCCTGGTGAAACGCATGCCGCACTCCTCGCATGCAAATGGCTTTAGGCCGAGGTGGCTGCGCATGTGGCGGGTCATAGTGCCTCGCTGCGTGAACATCTTGCCACAGATGTTGCAAGGGAAGGGTCGCACTGTGTCGACATCTTTGAGGGACTTTAACGCACTCTGATCCAGGCTTTCGGGAGCTTCTGGAGAGACTCTAGTGACTCCGGCGTCTCCGTCACGTTCTTCTTCCTCCTCATCCTCAACCTTCACATCCAGATCTTCATCCAAATGGCTTTCCACATGGGATTTAAGACTCTCGGCGGAGGGAAAACCCTTTTCGCAAGGTATGCAAACATATGGGTTGTCCCCTTCGGCTTCTTTGAGAAAGGTCTCCTTTTGATAAACGAACTTGGTGCTGCCGTTGTTTGGTTTTTGGCCGTCAATTTCATCTGTTTTCCCTCCAATTCCTTTCTCTTTCTTTACAGACAACTGTAAAGTGAAGGTCTGATTCTGGCTTAATTGACTTCCAGCTCTGCTATGAGGTGCGTAACCATTGACCTTGGATTTTCTTCGGGATCCCTCCCTTTTCCTTTCCTGAGCTCCGTCCAAAGGAATTATCCACTTCTCTTCCTTTGGAACACACTTCCCATTTATTCCCAGCAGCATATTGTTGGAGATGGGTCGGGACAGAAACCCTTCGTCTGTTGCCTCAGAATTTTTCTTGGACAAATCCAACCCCAAGTCCTGCTTTTTTCTCGAAATGCATCTACTTCCAGCATTATGCCGTTTTTTGGGAGGCGTCATACACGTGTATGTTTCGGTGTCTGATGAGTGGTCTTCATACAGGTGAACTGAAGATTTGGAGCATCCGCGAGCCACGCTATTGAGGGACCCGTTTTGGTTGATCTTACTGGAGCACAGGTTTGCGAGGTCATTGAGCTGGAGAAAGTTGGCTGTGGTGAGCAGACAGCTTAAATCCACACCTTCAAAGGTCTCATCCGCCAACTTGCCGGTGTAAATGAAATCCAGAATTTGCTGGAAAACTACTGGATCCACCATGTCAGGGTCGAGGTGGATGAGGTTATCGTGAAGGACCAGGGACTTGAAGTAGTGGCTTGTGGCAGCGAGGACACTTTTGTGGGCTCGGAAGAGCGTGTTTTCAACCATGATAATGACATCGCACAGGAAGCCCTTGGAGCGCTGCTGATTGAGCTGGAGAAGCAGTTGACTGGCGTAGTTTGGGAGCTCCATCACCTACCCTTGATGTTTTGCATTGGTGTCACTGTAAGAAAGGAAGGCTAGATGTTATTTGGATTTGACACAAACCCTCGAGGATAAATTGCTAAAATCAGCATTGTTATAAACAAACAAACAAAAGAACAGGGGATGGCCAGAAGGGAGGGAAAATGACAACGTTTTTACTGATAATGTGCTTAGATTCCATAGTCATCATATGATGTCAATTTTAAAGTCACAATCAATCAATAACTCTGTCAATGTTTTAAACCAACTGAGTTCAAATGTGATTTCTATTGAGTTCTTTAATATATCAGCACTCAAACATTTTAAGTAAAAATGTATTTGACAGCTTAATGAGAATGACTGTGTACCTACAGTTCAACAGAAAAGTACTGACATTGATTTTAAGCATAACAGTTGACAGGCAAGTTTTAGCCTACTAATTACTAACAAAACTTAGTCTAGATTAGTAACGCAATCCAGGGGCCTGTTCCATAAAACAAGTTTACCAAATAATCCAGGCTTATGGCAGATAGTCTGACTTATTTTAATACAAAATAACTGGCAATAAGTCAGACTTACTGAAATAAGCCTGGTTTATACTCTAATCTTGGTTTATGGAACAGGCCCCAGGTCACTCATTTTAGGAATGTATTCTGACAATTTAGATGAAACTTACCATACTGATATAAAAACACAAAGCCCGGTTTCACAAACAGGGCTTAGCTTAAGCCAGGACTAGGCATTGGTTAAATTAAGATATTTAAGCTACTTTTACAAAATTGCCTTATACCAAAATATTACAGGTGTGCATCTTAACACAGAACAATGACACTGACATGTTTTAAGATATATCAGAGCAAGATATTTTCATCTGAGACAACTCAAACATGCAGATTAGTCTGGGACTAGCTTAAACCTTGTCTGTGAAACTGGGGGTAAGAGAATATAAAGAAATACAAACAGAACTGCAGTGGGTTTGTGAACTGACAAAAAGCTAGCCTAATAATTAAATAAATACAATTTTAAATAAAAATAATTTAAACATTTGAACACTAAAAATATAAATATTTGTTTACTTGCATGTCAATCTATAAGTTGCAGATCTGTAAACATGCATGTTGTTAAATTATTTGAAGTATTTATATATATATATATATGGCAGGAAACATTATAAGAATAAACATGCAATGACCTTCAGTAACTCTGAACATGATGAAAACAACATATTTACACAACATTTGTGAATAGTCAAAGCTTGATTGTATGATAATGTAAGATTTTTTTAGAAAGGAAAATTGAAAAAAAGGGAGCAGAAATACAGAATAAATTGAGTCCCATTGTGTGAATAATATGTAAGCCACAAAAATTTAAATAATCTGATTGCGCCTGTAATATACTCTTATTACAAGACAAGTGCTTACTTTTTGGAATCTGATTATGTAATCCAGATTACATGCGATCATTTAGGCTACTACCCAGCACTTTTACAAAGCCAGCTGCGATTGAATACAATGCTTGTAAATGCTACCGATTAAAAAATGAATAAATAAATCGACAAATAACTTTTGCAAGCTATTGTGGTCTTTACGTTCACTCAATAACTGATAAGCTATTGTTACTACAATAAAACAGCAGGAGCTTCACATCAGCAAAGTCACCAAAAAAAAAAAAAAAAAAAAATTGTAACAATGAAACAACATGAAATAGATTCCCAAAGCTTACATTACAGTTCATTGTGATCATGTATTACTGGCATAAACCACATTTCCGCTCAAGCTCCGTTTCGACGGTATTTTTAAAGATATTGTCATAATTACAGTTCAATAACAATCATCGCCCGTTTTCCAGTTTCTTGTGTTTTACTGATCCTCAAACAACAACAATGTAGAAGAAATAATGACTACGAGTTACAGATTAACAGTTGAAGGTCCTGAAGACCGAATGCGCATGTGCTAATTAATTAGGGCTGGTCTTTGATCAAAATTGCGAAAGGGCACGCGTTTTGCTTTCATTACCAAATGTTATCAAAATAAAACCAGCATTTGCTCGCCGAAAACAGCGTGTCCGCGAACAGCCCCCGCCTCGGTTTGTTAAAACACACGGTGGGTTTGAAGTACAATATATACACGTATCTGTCTTTATAAATGCGGAACTGCGGATCGTTTCTAGACGTGTATACGTGCGCAAATGACAAATTTATTGTGTTATACCACCTACCACGCTTGAATCCGACGATATGGTCGTCTGCTAAGAGGAAAACAGTCAACAATTTAAAATCGTTTAAAATAAAAACAGGAAATGATACCTTGCCAGGCTGCTGTGGGTTAGGTAAGCGGATCACGAAACGCGTTTAACGCCGTTGCTGTTTTTGTTGTTATAATAATCACCACCGGTTCCTCAGTTCACAGCGCAGACGATTATATCATGTTTATACGCGACAACAAACATATATACATTGTATTTTTAAATACCTTTTAAACAAGGGCAGGGGTCCTCACTTCTCCCGTCGTCATCAAAACGCCATCTTAGGAGCTTGTGACGTAGGCAGTGTGACCCCTGACCCAGTCTGGATCAGTCTTACCCCCTACCTGTCCTGCTGGAGGTATTACCATAGTATTACCTCAGGTTACTAACCCTAAGGCTCCATAATACTGATAGGCGACAATAAATAGTTGTAGAGTTCAATGTAATATAGATGTTTTTCTAGTCAAACCAAAATTTATTCAGACACCTTCAACATTCCTCACATTAGATGGTAATATAATATGACAAGTGTGTCAGAACAAATGAATCTTGATCAGAAGACTTTTATAAAATAGTATGTAATGCATTTACAGCTGTTAAATTTAAGCAGAGCTATTATTTAGCTCAACCAATTACCAATATTTAATTGTGTTCGGTCTGAGGGGAAAAATGGTCACATTAGCAATTAAAAGAAAAACATGCTCAGGTAACTTTTGGTCTCAATTTGATTTTTGGGGGGAATATGTTAGTTTATTTTGCTATCCTCGCTTGCATAAATTAACTATAGTGTCCAGCAGCCACTAGTAAAAAATAAATTATATACATAATTATATCTGCCATCTGAATTTTTAGCTTTACTGTACATTCTAAAATGACAACACATTGAAATGAAATTGTATAAAAAATACATTTATTACATGCAACTATTTGGTTACAGTGTATTTGCCTTAAAGCATAAATATGACAGCATAATAAAAGGATGTGTAGTATATTATGCAAATGCATTATCAGACATGTTATGGAGAAGTATTTCAGAACTAAAAACATTAATTTCTCAACACTTAAAACAACTGAAGGACAACTTCATAGTAGCGTCTGCGTGTGCAGATCATACGGTTCCTTCATTTTAATACATTTTAATGTGTGCGCGTGTCTTTTGTATGATGTTGACGAGGGTTAGAGAACCGTGGCTTCCTGGATCGCTTCAATCCATCTGGGAGAAAAAAGATTGCGACATTTAAATGGCAAAAATATCAAAAACATGGATTGTTTGAAAGGTCTTTTATATTACAGTCACCTGTCACAGATCTGGCTGTCACTCGCTTTGAAGATGTAGTACAGAGTGTCTTTGTGATAAAGCTTAAAATGCAAAGAAGATTCCGGTTTCTCTGTTCGGATAGAAAATCCCAGAAGAGGTTGACTTTCCAAAGCTGCTACGTCCTGGATACGACAAATAAAGTAGTGTGAAACGCAATATAAATAAAAATGTACAATAGCCTATCAAATATATTTATCAAATGCAATGAGCTGCCTGGTTACATATAAATAGCACTGGATAAATACTAAAATATGTGTTTATAAACAGAAATATTATTCTAAAAATGAGTGAATTTAATGAAAAATCTAATTTACTGAGAATTTGATTTTAAGAGAATCAAAAAACGACTATAAAATCATCAAAAATACCATCTATTGAAACTAAACCGAAGAAGTGTTCCCTGAATGTCTGATGACAGAAACCGAACACATTAACACATGATTGCCCTCGTTTACACATCAATGGCTGTATCTGTTTAGAAACTAGACCCACCCAGTCACTATCACTGATACCATCACTCCAGCAATAAGAGGAGCATTACCTCCTGATCATTTCACACCGACCTCAAAGTCTGCATGTAACTAAAGATGGACACTGTTTACTTCGTTTAAATGGCTGTGTTTATATATCCTCACCTCGCTGGCAGCGTAAGTGTACAGGACTTTGTTCATGATGACGAACCAGAAGCGCTTCCACTGTTTTCTGTTGGCCTTCGTCCGCTCCAGGTAGCCGCTCATCGAGGACCCGTCTGTATTCGCAGAAACCTAACATAAATGCATGGATTAAATTGACTTAAAAATGTACTGAAATATGTTTTGTTTTTTTTAAGGCAGCTGTAAAAATCAAGCAGATTTTGTATTTTTTTTTGCAAATTAAAATGACTAAATTCTACTTAAATACACACACACACACACACACATATATATATATATATATTTATATATACACACTAATTTTATTAAACATTTTTTTTACAGAAACATTTCTGATTATTATGTTAAAAACAGTGGTGCTTTATATTATTGTGGAAACATTTTCAGGATTTAGAGTATTTATTTAAAATTAAAATTGTTTGTAAAATTATAATCAGTGTTTGGGAAATGCATTACAATATTGTGTTACTTCCTTAAAAAAGTAACTATTTTAAATACTTTTTTCTTATTTCTCATATTGTTTACATAAATATAAAAGCCCTTTTACACCAAAACTGGAAAAGTTAATTCACTTCTGTACAGTAGAGGCAGGAGAAAAAAAAAAAGTTTAACACTATTTAGCATTTAAAATAATAATAATAATAATTGTAGTGCTTTCTAACAATTGAAATTAATTCTAAATATCCAAAATAAAAGTTTTTGTTTACAAAATACATGTGCTTTATTTTAAATATATGCACTGTGTTTATTTCTTATGTATATATAAAAGACACACAGGCATGTAATAAAATTTTTTTACATGTTGTGTTTATATATTCAATATTTATTTATAATATAAATATAAGTATATACATACATACATGTATATATTTGTGTGTATTTATATATACATAACAAATATACACTATACACACACATATATTGTGTAAACGAAAAAAAATATTTTTTATTAATCACGATTCATTTGACAGCACTAAATAATTGTTTATCTAAAGTCATTTTTCTAATTAGTATATATAATACATCGGATAGAAACATAGGATTAAGTACAGAAAGGATATGTGGTATTTAATATTTTATTTTTGCAGGTTTGTGTCATATTCTGAGTTTGCATTTCACTTTTTTGATTCTTTTTGAGGAATAGCTACTGAGTCTGAGTCTTACACAGGATTTCTCCAGATTTCTCTCAAGTTGTCAGTAAATCAAAGGGAAATCAAAAAAACTGGCATTGCCTCTTTGAAAAAGTAACGGTTACTTTACCAGTTACTTGAAAAATGTAATCTGATTACGTAGCTTATGTAATGCGTTACCCCTAACCCTGTTTATAAATGTTTTAATGTCATTTTTGATTATTTTAATTCCACCATGAATGAAAGTGTCAGTGTCTTCCATAAAAACAATCCACAAATTTATTATATTTATATACATATATTATTAAGTATACTTTTTCCTCATCCGCATTTTTAGTTAATTTTGTTCTGCCTCAAGAGAAAACACCCCTTGTTAAACAGGGTTTTTCAGAAACCACAAAAACGTAATAGTGCATTTTTCACCTGCCGTAAATGCTTTTTAAAAGACATAAACCATGCATTGATAAAACAAACCCTACTATAATTATAGCTTAACATGGTATGCGTCACATATTACACGTCTTTTAGATAGTTTGATTAACTGAGACAGCACAAGATTATCTTCAGTGGCTGGAGCAAGACAGACTGTAAACCTGGAACTGGTTTTATGACATTAGATAGATAGCATATGGATCCTCACCTCTTTAAGGGCTGCTGGTATTTTCTTCTGCTTTCTGAAAGGAAAGGCACCGGGTGACTTGCCAGTAGGCGACAGAGGCGAGTTAAAGGGGACTTGGTCACCTAATGATAGTACACACACACATATTAGAAATCAATACAGGTAGAGGCTTAAAGCAGACTGTGTGTGTGTCATGAACCTGGGCTATTCTGCTGCAGAGCGGAGAAGCAGAGATCACAAACTCGTGCAAGGTTATTCTTCAGATACTTCAGCGGCTGTTTGTTAGTAGAACAGGCCTGACACACAACCTACATGCCAGGAGAAAAGAATGCATGCATAAGCACACGCAAGCATCATGCACCAATTACTGGCTGACAGACTGACTGAAAGAAATCCTGTGCATGTGGAAAAGAACAGCAATTTCAAAAACATCTGCCAAGTTCATGTTGGTTTTAAATGGTTTTGAAAACTTTTACACAGCTTTTAACAAAAGTTTCATTTAGTGTCTATTAAGCAAAATGTTATTATTTATTACTTATTAATTCCTTACAATCCTTAAATATGTTTTAAAATGTAAGGTAAAATTATATTAAATTATGTGAATTATAATGTTATATATGACTCAATAGGTCATATATACTATATTCTGTATATGATTAAGACTTATTTTTTAATTGGCTTTTTGAAAACAATGTTTTAAAATTGAGACAGACAGACAGAGAGAGAGAGATAGACAGACTGAGAGATAGATAGATAGATAGACAGACAGAGAGAGATAGATAGATAGACAGAGAGAGAGATAGACAGACAGAGAGAGAGAGATAGACAGAGAGAGATAGAGATAGACAGACAGAGAGAGATAGATAGACAGACAGAGAGATAGATAGATAGATAGACAGACAGATAGATAGATAGATTACAAGCATGTTTTAACATATAATTATTGGCTAACGCTAGCATTTTAGCTTGTTGCTAGCATTTTAGCTTGTTGCTAGCATGTTTCTAGAATTTATGTTCTAACATGTAACAAGCGTGTTTAAATGTTTTCAGCAGTACATTTGCACGCATGTTTTAGCATGTTCCCTAGATCTTGTTCAGCAGGGACAGCAACAGCGTTAACAAGCTTTTGCATGTTGCTACCATGTGTTAGCTTGTTGCTATAACTATCATAAAATCTTTCCCCTCAACAAAAAGCTCAATCTACACAGACAGACCGTTAACGTTAACATTACTTAGCTCTTACAACTCGTACAATTTTTATATAAAGTTGGAAAGCTTGAATTAAAAGGACAAAAGCTGTCAGTAGGGCGCTACCTTTTCAAAAGATACACGTTTGTACCTAACGGATCCATTTTTAGTACCTTAAAGGTACTTGAAGTGTACATATTTGAACCAAATGTACTTTATGAAAAGGTACCGCTCCAGTGACAGCTTTTGTACCGTTATTTCTGAGAGTGAAGTGTTCGCTGTCCCATTTTGAGGAAGTTACTTTTAAAAGTAACACAGAGTAACACTGTGTAAATTAGTTAATTTTTACGTAAAGTAATACACAACGTTTGTGTTGCTTATTAAGTTATATTTTTGCCAACTGTACAGGCCTTTTCTCAACAAAAGTGACATTAATTTGCTTCACGCTGAAGTAAGCACCTATAAATGGGAAAACAAGGTAACTTGCATTACTTACTTGGCTATTAACTTTACAGTAATCTGATTACGTAATGTTCCTGTGTAATGCGTTACCCCCAAAATGTATGTTGTAGAGTAAAACATTATAAAGCACAGAACTCATTAAATTAATTTAACCAAAAACCCATTTGTTGACTCAATCAAGCACTGTCAACATCTGTCTCAGATCTAACCTGTCCTGAGACAGATTGTTGTTTGTACCTGGTAAATAGTTAATCCAAAATGGCTGTCATTATTCATGCAGCATTCATGCATATATATGATCTTTCATGCAGTGTGTAACACAGCTCTAAGTGAATGACAACTAGGGTTGCCAACCGTCCTGTATTAGACAGGACATCCCGCATTTTGGGCTTAATTTATGTGTCCCGTAAGTGACCTCCATTGTCCTGTTTCCTAACTGCTAACCACTTACTGATACAACAACAGTGGTGCTTTTAATGCTGATTACATGAGTATGATCACCGACACCCGTTCGTCATTCAGTCACGGACACGTCACACAGCATAGGTCTATAGTGAATCGCAGCAAGTGGAGCTCACAATAAAGCCAATTCCGTCCGTGTTTAGACTTCAGTAATTCCATTTTGGAGAATCCAAACAACGTTAATATTTTTCAAGAGTCCAACATCCGTCTGCACCAATTAATGGAAAAAAGTGTCAAGAAGTGTCTAAATTTTGCATTTCGAATGACAAAACGCATATATATACCACTAGGTGGCGCTTTACGAGCGGTAAGACGGTCGTTTCCTGGTAACGCTGTACACAAAGCAGCACTGTGCTAACAAACGCTGCATTATTAGCCACTGAGGCCCGTTCACACCAAGCACAATTAACTATAAAGATAAACCATATTTGCGTCCACACCAACAAATTTAACCCATCCAACATGCACACACACAGCAGTGAGAGGTGAACAACCACACACACACACCGTGAACACACACCCGGAGCAGTGGGCAGCCAGCGCTTGCTCAAGGGTCTCACCTCAGCTGTGGTATTGAAGGTGGAGAGAGTGCTGGTTATTCACTCCCCCTACCCACAATCTCTGCCGGACCTGGGACTCAAACCCACAACCTTTGGGTTACAAGTCCGACTCCCTATCCATTAGGCCACGACTGCCCCGTATGCATGTCAACCTGTTGTTGAACCCTTCATTACTCATAATAGGGGCACTTTAAGTGACTGGATCACGTATTGGACATGCTTTACACTGGTTTTCCTCCTTGCGATCGGGTCACCCATGATGGGCTTTATATACTGTATGGTGTGAATGGGGGATATCATCTCACCTTCCCACAGGCTCTGCAATGGTGGCGTCTCCAGGTGAGGGTGAACTCACAGGTGCAGATCATGCACATAGTGGCCCTCAGGTCTGGGATCCATATCGGGGCTTTGGAGCCCAGCTGGGCCCCGCTGTCTGGAGCGTCTTGGGTTGCCTGGAAAATATATTGCAAGTGAGTCCTAAAACCTGCAAGCATTACGATGATGTTTTTTGATTCAAACTCAGTTACAGGTCATTTTAATCAGCTGGTTTACCATCTCAGGGTTTCTGACTGAGGTGAATGTGATCTCTTTCTTAGTGTAATCGTCAATTGCGGTGGAGATAGCCTGAAGCCACTCGTCTCGACACGCAGCAGAGCTTTGAGGATAAAACCACAAGAGCGTATAGATCAGAAACATACACATTCAACCATATGAATTACATGGTACAGGGCATGTCAATGATGGGTAATAAGAAATAGGACACTAAATATCCTTTGTTTTTTTTAGTTTACCAAAAAAAGGCATTTATGACTGACTGAAGTTTCACTGTACAGGCAAAAAGAAAAAAGTTTAAATTTTTTAAAGTTTCCAGAAGGCTCAGAAAATGATGATTTTTGGATTAACTATCCCTTTAAGGTTAATGAATAAATAGGACCAAAATGAGCACCACAACCCACATATATTTAATATTTCATCATTACATGAAAAGATTCTCACCTGGCAGATAAAATAAAAGATCGTTCAACACTCTCTATGTTCAGCTCATTCTGATACCCTTCCTGACTCGGTTTACTGACCTGAGTGTAATACAGACAATGATAAAAAAAAATATAAGGCATTCTGAAATGTATATACACTAGCCCTCAAAAGTTTTGGAAATACCCCTGCCAAAGTGTGGTTTTGGATGATATCAGCATCAATCCTTATCATTTTACGTGCAAATACTGTACATTGAAGTAACTTGACATTATCATTGAAGACCAGCAATAATAATATTCATTTTGAATACATAATAATAGCAATATTGTCCAAAACCCCACTTTTCCGGGGGCGTTTTCAAACTTTTGGAGGGTAGTGTAAAACATGTAAAAACAAAAGAAAACAGACAAATCTCACCTTCATCTCAGCCAATGATAGTATGTTGTTTAGTTTGAAATTACCCGCTGATACCGGCGTGGTATACAGAAGACTATCATTCAACTGTTTAAAAAGAAAAAAGGAATACATTTTTACAGAGCAAGAAATGGAAATTAAAGATATTTTTAAGGTTTTACGCAAAAAAAGGCCAAAATTATAGGGACAAAAAAAAAATCTATTTAACAAACAAAACTAACAAAAGTCGACATAATCAACAAACAAACATTTAAAAAAAAAACTAACATAGAAACAAACAAACAAACAGCAATCACCATAAAATCAACAAACAAATAAAACCAATCTAAAACGAACTAACAACAAAATCAACAGTCAACAAATGTCAACATAAAATAACAAATGAAACCAGTGACAAACATACAACAAAAAAAAACAAAAGTCAACATGCAATCAATATAAAACAAAATTAACATCGCAACATAAAAAATAAAAAAAAAACTTAAAATAACAAAAAAGTCAACATAAAATCAAAAAGATACAATTTTTAGTCATAATATCAAAACCTTTTTTTAGATATTGACTGTGTTCACAGTTTCTCAGTTTAAATAACCAAAAGGGGGAAAAAATGCTGTGTTTAAAAAAACCGAATGAGCTGTTTGATGACTGTCACTTACTAAGAAAAACATTCGAGGCTGCATCCCTTTCCTGGAGAGCTTCATCAAGATCCCTTCCTTAAGCAAAACCTAAAAAAAAAACATACATGAACATATTACAAGCATTTACGATTAAAAACAGTTCAACAAGAATTAGTGGTTATAAACATACCCTTCCTGGTTGGACGATCACATGATTCCCAGTCAGACGGCACTGAACCTCATAGAGCTTCTGGCTGTTATCCTGTGTAAAAAACACATCTCAAAATATAACAAAGCATAAGATATTGTGTGTATAGCTCTTTAAAAAATGGATTCTGAATTACCTCGTGTCTTACGATTTCATTCGCATGATTAGCCACCTCCTTTACTATTGTTAGGGCAGCTGTAAGCATGTCGAAAGATATTGTTTATATATCATATAATGAGAGATTGAGATTTATTCTGTGCCTAATAACACAATTTATTTTCACCTTCTGCATCTTTGTAGTCTGGCGATTCTTTATCTAGATTGTTCAGATAACCTAAGGAAAAATATTACAGGTGTACAGTATATTTAAAAATATATACAATATATACTTTTACAAAAAGAACATTTTGAATAATAAACAGTTAGAAGTTGTCAAAGTTTTTGTTTTTTCTCATCAAACGTACGGTGGAAAGTATTCAGACCCCCTTTAATTTTCACTCTTTGTTATATTGCAGCCATTGTCTAAAATCATTTAAGTAATTTTTTTTCCTCAATGTACACACAGCACCCCATATTGACAGAAAAACACAGAATTGTTGACATTTTTGCGGATTTATTAAAAAAGAAAAACTTTAATATCACATGGTCTGAAGTATTCAGACCCTTTGCTTTGACACTTCTTCTTTGCCATTTCTTCTGATCATCCTTGAGTTGGTTCTACACCTTCATTTGAGTCCAGCTGTGTTTGATTATACTAATTGGACTTGATTAGGAAAGCCACACACCTGTCTACATAAGACCTTACTGATCACAATGCATGTCAGAGGAAATGAGAATCATGAGGTTCCATCAAGGTTTCAAAAGCATTTCTGCTGCACTTAAGGTTCCTAAGAGCACAGTGGCCTCCATAATCCTTAAATGAAAGGCATTTGGGATGACCAGAACCTGGACCTCAGACTGGGCCGAAGGTGTACCTTTCAATAAAACAGTGACCCTAAGCACACAGCTAAAATAACTAAGGAGTGGCTTCACAACAACTCCTTGACTGTTCTTGAATGGCCCAGAGCATTGACTTAAACCCAATTGAGCATCTCTGCAGAGATCTAAAAAATGGCTGTCCACCAGTGGCGATTTCTGTAAGACTGCAATGGAGACTGCAAGCTCAGCTTCCCCTATAATGTCACCAAATTAACGGTCAAATTATGTACTATTGTGTTAACATTTTATTGACTGAAAATGCGTTAGAAAACGTTCATCTCAAAGACGAGTTCGTTCAGAATCAGTTAGATATAGCAGGTCGGCTGACTTGA